>CAVNYN010209244.1:0-10892 GCA_963692815.1 Nyctanthes arbor-tristis
CAAGGTCATCAGACCGATTTTAATTAAATAATTAAAACAAATTAATTTTTACCTAAAATAATGTGAAAAAAGAACATACGATTTTATAATTTTTTTATCTTTACCATTTAAAAAATGTTGAAATTTTATTCACTTTTTAAGAGCAATTGAAAATATGACTTTGGAAATAAAAAGATAATCTCATATTAAGTTATTTGCTAAAAAGAATTGAGGATGTATATATATATATATATTAAACTACTTAAAGAAGGGTTATGAATAGCCTTATAGCATGGGTCTTGAACTTTCAAAAAATTTAAAATTTTAATAGAACATTATTGAAAAAAGTTTACTGTGAACTGGTGAATCGTATCTATCTTTGTCTCATACCGTCGGATTATTTTCCGAATTGGTTCCTATATTCACAAATTTTTTAAAATGTTTTCCTTAGTTTTTTAGACTATTTTTTATCTTTATTAATGAAAGATATTATACTATAGGTAATATCTATATTGTTTTTTTACACACACATAAACAATCAAATGTTATAATTTATGATCTATTAGAAATGTGATTTTGGGTATAGAAATAGAATCACGCATTGGTTGTTTAGTGAAAATAATTGAGAATGTATACTTATATTAAACTATTTAGAGAAGAGTTATGCATAATAGGGCCTTAGCTTATGGGTTTTGAGGTTTCAAAAAGTACAAAATTTTAATATATCATTAATGAAAAAATTTATTGCGAACAAGTTAACAGTATCCGTCTTTATCTCACACTATCAGATTATTTTTTGAATTGGTTATAGTATTCACAGATTTTCTTTAATGTTTTCTTTAATTTTTTATAGACTATTTTTTATCTTTATTAATGAAAGAGATCGGAAGAGATGTAGCACCTATATTGTTTTTCTTTACCCACACGTAAACGATTAAATATTATAGTCTAAGGACTATTGGATATGTGACTCGGAGAATAAAAAGAGAATCCTATATTGGTTATTTAGTGAAAAGAATTGATGATGTATGCCTAATTACGATACGTGGAGAAGTATTATGCATAATTGAGCCTTGGCTTATGATTTTTAAGTTTCTAAAAAAATTCAAAATTTTAATGAATCATTATTTAAAAAATTTTATTATCTTTATCTCACACGGTTGAATTGTTTTCCAGATTGGCTTTTCAGTATTAGCCAATTTCTGATTTTTCCAATTGACTTAGTCATGACGGTTCTGTCCTTTAAATGTTGATTAAATTATATTAACATATTAAAATATTTAGTCTGTAAAATGTATATGATATGAAAAATTAAATATCATTAATACATATTACAAAATTTAAAAAAAAAAACTAAATAGGGCAATAAATAACATGTGTATTTTGTAAAAAAAAAGTTGACATTCGCTCATAAACAATTTTATCTAGATATTTCGAAGGTTAAAATTCAAAAGGGTCAAAAAATTATGATTTGTGTTAATGATGGCCAAACAACAAATTCTTGCTATGTTTATCAGATGTAACATATTTTCTCATGCGTTATACACTGTTAACTTAATGCAAATTTCAAAAATTTTCTTTAATGTTTTTCTTAAGTTTTTTTGTATACTATTTTTTATCTTTATTAATGATAGATATCGTATCGGGTAGCACCTATATTATTTTTTATTACACACGCATAAATGATCAAATATTATAGTTTAAATATTTTTTATACAATCATATTTAATTTTCTTAAATTTCTTATATTATCTAGTATTATCATCTGTGTAGCACACGAGTGAAATAATTAGTATTGATATACTATAAATACTTGTATCCCCACTCATGCATTACACGGGTAGAATACAATAGTATATTAAAAAGAAAATAAAACGTAGTTAATATCTTTGTGAATATATGATTAAAAGAAAAAAAAAGAAAGTATATCTTCCTAAAAATTCAATTACCCAAAAGAGTCACATAAAAAAAATAAGGGAAAAAAGTCAGCTGAACGTCATAATGACATCAACAGTTATAAGTGGAAGACCGAGGTCTAGACTACTTTTGATTTATATTATAATAATAATAGATTTTGTACTATAAATATTAATGCATTTTAAAACAGGTAATATAAATTGTTGGTTTATGTCACGGATTATATAGTTTAATGGCATCTATGTGCATTTCCATACCACATACTAGGGTTCGATTCAAACTTGGTGGTTTATATAGCATGTTGGAAGTAAAAAGTCACGGTTCAAACCTTGTGCAGCTTGAATTTTCTAAAACAATTTTGTCAAATTTGCCACTCAACCGGCTAAGACATGAGCCGAGTTACCAGGTCACCTAAAACCTATGGATTGTTTAGGTTTTCAACTGGGTTATTGCAATCTGGTCTAATCATGTTGCCCCGCACTGGCCCACCATTCGGCTCGCCAGATTTCTAGCTTGGATTTTACAACAATACGCGACAATTGCCAAAAAATCTGTCAAATGGGTAACCCGTTACATCTACTATATATTAAAAAGGGGAATGAGTGAGAAACTTTTGATTTTCTATTTTAACCCTACTTTTATTTCCTAAGTTACTTTTATACACTTATTTAAGATTTAACTCATTTTAATTTTTTATTAATATTTTCAATGAATTCATGAATGACTTTAACCTCTTCATCTTACACAAGTGTCTTTCTATTTTTTTTTCTTTTTTTATACTTTCACATATCTATGAGGTTAATGTTTCATCGAAAAAGCTAATTTAATGTTAGATGAGAAATCTATTCCAAAAAAAAAAAAAATTGTTAGATGAGAAAAAATATTATTTAAATGCAACCAATAACCCATTTACCATAATTATTATAAATTTAGTGGATGTTTGATTCTCTTCATAAATTTGACTTATAAGGAGAAATTATAAGTTGTTGAAATGAGTGGTGGAGATTTAATTGAAATTTGAAATGTATGGTGATTGTTAAGTGGTTGTCAAATTAACAGTCAAATCATAGCAGGTGAAATTATAAGTTGAAATTATAAAGAGAATCAAACAAGCTCTTAGAAGTTACATGACTCAAATTCATTTTACATATTTAGTCACTCTAAAAAGAGTAATGTTCACCCATCCACTAACCCCGCTCACTTCTAACGCGTCATACACATAGCCTACACACATGATGGCCATAAGTGTGACACATCATGTCATGTCACCGCTATGTTAGACATAGGCAATGTAACCCCGCCCATAGTGGGCGGGTGAATAAAATTAACTATAAAAATGGTAGAATCTAAAAAGAAGAAATAATAGAATATAACATCGAATAAGCGTTTTTTACATTTTTATCATGTGTCCCAGCAAAGTTTGAAATAACATCATTATTTTAAATTTTAAATGTATATATGATTAACCCTTTATATAAGACATGCATCACACATATTTATTACTCATTAAGGAAAAAAGGATAAAAAATTAACAGGTGGTTATAGGAAAAAAAGAAAAAAGAAATAAAAAAATGGATTAAGAAATGAAAAATTAGTGGTTGTTTACATCGTAGGAGAAAAACAACAGGTGGTGTTATAGTAGGAAAAAGAAAAAAAGATAACAAAATTTAGTTGGTGATTGTAGGAAAAAGGAAAAAAATTAAATAAAAAGTGGATTAAATTAGTGGGCGGTTATATTGGAGGAAAAAAGAAAAACGAAAATTTTGAAAAACTTCCCGTCCATTTGGCTCGCACTACGTGTATTTCAAACTCAAGTTATGTGTATTTTAAATCTACATGATATGTATTTATATATATCACATGAAAGAAAATTTTTTAACAAAATTTTCAGAAAATTCTTAAAAGTAACTCAAGAGAAAAAAATGAAAAATAAAAAAAGAATAATATATTAAAATTAGTACGTTGGAAAAGAAGAAAAAAAAAGGAGGGGATTTCTGAATCTTTGATTTATAAGGCTATTTTCTCGGGAAAAAAATATTTTCATTGTCTAAATATAAATTATTTAAGTGGCAAAACTATCTAGGGAAGACATGACAAGACCGTGGACGATTATAAAATTCAGAAATGAGTAACTTAATTAATGACCGACAATTAGGTGGTCATCAGATGATGGTAGTGGCTTTTTTTTTTTTGAGATACAATAGTAGTGGATGCTTAATATCGTAGCAAAAAAACTAATAATTAAAAAAAGAAGTGGCGGTTAGTGGTGAATAAATTGGTTAGGAATAATATATATGCCAAAAAATCAATTGAAGAAAAGAAGTGGGTGGTAGGTAATTGGAATCTCTCAGAGAAAATTGGGAGAAAAAAAGGCAAAATAATTAAAAAAATTAAATTGAAGAAAAGATTTAAAAAATGGAAGTGGGTAGTTACTCCTTTTAGGGTAATTACATTCCCAACACGAATTTTTATTATTACGTCACTTTATAAATACACCACATTTAAATGATATTAGTTGTGTTCTCATGCGTTGCATGGATATATATTTCATTATTAAGCTAACAAATGTATTACAACATGTTTCAAAATTTAAAATTCTTTCTTATATATAACATTTCTCTTTTTATTTGTTGGCTTGTTATCATTATTAGATATCAAACGAAAATACGAAGTTTAGTTTTATTTGTCGTCTAATTCTTTCAATAGTCAAGAAAAATATGAAGTTTTTTATTTTTCTATTTTCTCAAGTTTAAATCAAGTAAAGTAATAAATTTTTAATTCCTCTTATTCCTCTCACATCAAAATAACAAAATTTCCCTAAACCTATCAAACTTCAATAAAAATTATATAAAAAATAATTCTTTAATCAACAAAAAATAATTATATCAAACATAATTATATCTCTTCAGCTGAATTACTTCTCAATGATAGCTACCGGTGATACTAACAGAGACAAAATTCTTGAGGTAGTAATTTTTCTCCATTCAGCTACTACACTCATATACAAAATGAAGGATTTAACCAAAAGCTAAACTAGAATCCTTAGCTACGTTCTCCTTGTGCTTCTTCTCTTTTTGATCCTTTGAGACACCTCTATTGCGACAACTATGAAACAAAGAATTAACAATCAAAATGAGTGTATAAGGTCATTGAAAATTGGGAAGTAATACAACTATATCACAAGCAAGTTTGGATTCTACTTTTTGCATGTTTATTTTTCTTTTACTACTTATTTGGCAGTTTTGGATAAATAAATGTAATTCACTTCTTTCTCCTAACAAAAATGGCCCAACTATCCTTAACTTCCCATCTCCATGAAAAATCACAGTGGATTTCAGTTTATACTGTACGCCTTAACTATAAATCACTCATTTTCTTAACTTTTCAGAAATAGGTAAATCCACTGGGTTCCATTATGGGCTATTTTTTTATGGATGCTAATTATAAGATATGGCACATTTTGCATGACTTCACAGTAAAGCTTAATAAACGGCTACGACTGTATAACACCATGTATAATTACGTCATGACCGAATTGTCTACACATTTCTTCATAGGAACAACAATGGACTTTCTCAAGTGATAATAGTGACAAAGAAAATGCCTAAGAGCAAATGGAGACAACTTAATTAATAATATCACTCGCCAAGAGGAAAGAAAATAAAAAACGATTGCCAATAGCGGGGTTGGTCGTTCTAGAAAAGCATTTCGCAATTGATTTTTTTTCTTTTAAAGCTTTCCACCCCCACTGCTTTTTCAGTTTTTTCTGCTATCACAAGCGTTTTCATTTTAACCCTAGATTCCGTTTACGCCTTCACCCTTATTATATTTCTCTCTTCAAAGCTACCGGAAATCTACTTTCCGTGTATACAATTCATCTCCACATTTTTTATTCAATGATTAATACTTTCCTTTTTAAGACTCCAATTACCTTTCTAATTCTACTCTTCGACAATGTTTTCAGTTCCTTCCATATCTTGCAAAACATATCTTGCAAAACCTGCTAGAGTTATCTTTTAGGAGGTTTATATGTGTTTTATATTTCGAATAATTTTTTAGGGGATTGTGCTCTAATTGGAAGGGATTGCTATGTACATGTACGATTCTCTAAAAATCCACCTGCATCATTGCTATAGACGATATGTTGTTCTATTTTACACATTTTATGCTTAATTGAATTCCCAACTTTTTGTATGCAGTCCTAATTTCCAATATGATTAGTCTCTTTTCTGTGTATTTTATAGTTTTTATTGTACCATTTTTTTAGTCTTTTCTTTTCTTTTTTTTTTTTTTTTAAATTTCAAAGTGGGGTGGAAACTAGGGTGGGCATATAACCCATCAAACCGCCAACCCACCCAGCCAGGCCGACCTGACCTGATTGGGTCAGGTTATAGACCATAAATGGGTCAATTGCAGTCCAGAAGGTGAAACCGACGCGGGTCAGTACGGTTGACGGGTCAAATGGTTCAACCCATTGAAACCCGACTAAAAAGACCCGAATAGAGAACTCACTGGTTGAACTGATTAACCCAACTTGTTTTCTTTCTTTTTTTTTTTCTGTTTTTATTTTCAATTTTTTTAATGCTCAAAGGCTGAATGATACATGAACCAGCATTTTAACCCACAATATCTAATTTTCTAAAACACTTCAAACTCAAATATACAAAAATACAAAAACCCCTTCAACACCAAACTCTAATTTTTAAAGCAAAGATCACTCTTATTGGCAACAAACAAGAAATGAAAATGCATACATACATATATATATGTATGCGTACAACATATTCCGTAAAGGCAGAAAACATAAAAAAGGCAAAATATATCTAGATCTTGGAGAAGAAACCCATCGATCAAATTTCTTGCGGTATAACTCGAAGTTGAAAATCGTATATTCGTAATCAATTCTTACTGTACAGCTCGGGAATCCACTAGCTATTGGTGAAGAAACTCAAAGATCTTGGTGAAGAAACACAAAAGAGTTCTCAATGGTTTATTAGACTTTATAAGTAGATGGAAGAGAGAGGTAAAACTTACTCTTCCAGTGTTAAATTGTTAATGACGGCTGGGTTTTTAGGGTTTGAAAGAATTTTATTCTTTTTTTTGTTTTTTTGGGCCAACTGGGCTGGGTTTCAAACAAAAGAAAAAACATTGATACGCTCAGAACTGAAACCCGAGTAAAAAAGGAATTTTATTCTTCTTTGTTTTGGGGCCAACTAGGCTGGGTTTCAAAAAAAGGGAAAAAAAATTGATAAGCCCAAAACTGAAACCTAAGTCAAACTGACCCGACCGCATCAGGTGGTGTCGGGTCGATTTGACTTGGGTTTCCAAATCGAGCAGGGTCGGCTCAGTTTGGAAAACACCAAACCGATTGGGAGTTCGGTTGGTGTCGGGTTGGGGTCAAACCCGACCCGCCCACCCCTAATGGAAACTTTAAGCTGGTTCTAATCATTTGCTATAAATTGCACTACTATTAGTATTGCTAAAATTCTCACCCGTGCATTATGCGGGATCTAAAAGTAATAATAACAGTAGTAATTCTAAAGAGACATTTTTATCTAGTATGAAAAGTGATATGCTTAGTTGTCAATTATATATTGGATGCTTATGAGCCTTCAAATTCATTACCTGCATATAAACAGTTGATTCATGTTTCCGATCTACAAAAATCAGTTATTCATATCATATAAACCTGTCGATATAGAATTATTCTAATAACAAATGTCAATAAATTTATACAAAAATTTAATAAATTATTAATACAGCCAGTTGAATAATATATTAGCATTATGAAACATAAACTTTTATAACCATTCTATCATATTTTGATTTGTTTGTCGGTAACACTTTTTGCACCAGTTAATTCTTTTTTTTTTGAAACATTGGATATAGGGAAAGAGAGAAGAGCCAATATCAGTTATTCATGTAAGATAAATATCTCTCTATAGAATTACTCTAATAACAAATGTCAATGAATTTTTATACAAAAATTTCATATAAATTATTAATACAGCTAGTTGAGTCATATTAGCATTATGATACATAAGTTTTTATAGCCATTCGATTATATTTGAATTTTTTTATTGGTAACACTTTTTACACTAGTTGATTCTTTTTTCTTTTTTTGATCCAGTAAGACCATATTTAAAACGAAAAGTTGAAATTTTTATTCCATGGGAAATTATCAAAAAATTTCAATTTATATTAATTATAGAATCGGCAAATTGGAGTATTATAATTTTAAAAAATCAAATTTGATTAGTGTACTATAATAACTATATAAAATTTCTTCAAAAATTATTAAAAATTAAAATTTACAATAAATTTACAGATTTTTCGAATTATAAATATTACTATTTACTTTTTTTGAAATAGAACTCTCAATTAATTTCATGTTTGATTTTATAAGTGACAGATCTCTAATTCAAAATAGTTGGCTAAAGAAAATACCATGAATTAATAATTAGATATGAGTTAATAAAGAAAATACCATGAATTAATAATTAGATATGAGTTAATAAAGGGAAAAGTAAATATCATTTAATAAATTAGCGTAACAATTTCCAAAAAAAAAAAGAGATAGAAAATACAAAAAAAAATGAATTAAATGATATCATCAGAAATCTTAAAGAGCCAGAAATCTTACAGAGCCAGAAAATGAGCAGGAAAAGCCACACTTATCTTATTATATATATATATATATAGATTATTGTTGTTGTTATTGTTGTTCTTCCATTCACAATCTCTTCTGCAAACTAGTGCTTAGTCATTGTGGTTACTATTTTATTTTAACTATCTTTTTCCCTTTCAACTGTAACTCGAGTTCAACGACAATGGTGTAATCGACTCTCCTTAAAAACATTAGCAGGAGGAGGATTGATTGGAGCATTAGAGTGAGTTGCGCTGGAAATTGGATCGCTAAACATGAAGACCACGTTGTGTCTTGGAATTTATTTTTGTCGGTTAGTATCTAATATGGTTTACAAGAAAGTTATTGTTTTCTCATATTTTTCGCAACTGCTTTTATCCTTTTTTTTTTGTGATAACAAATTTGAATAGTTTATGTTATAAAATTATTTTTTAAGTACCATTTACCATTTTTTTCCTTATTTGTTAATTTCGATTGGAATTTAGAGAACATCAATTACATGATCAAGTTTAAATTTTTCTTGGAAAATCTGAATAATACATTTCCCTTCGAGTTTCCATCTCAATATATGTATAATTATGGTTATGATTCCTTTTGTCTTTATGCATTTGGTGAGATTGAAGAATATAGTGACTGAAATGTTCAGATCCTTCCACATGTTTGACCTTTTTTAAAGCTAAGTTTTTTTATTCATTATAGCTATTTTGGTTTTATTTATTTAATTTTTTTGTACTATTGCACATGCGATTTTTTATTTCTAACAAATGTTTGTTCATTGAATCATATATTTCAATTAATAACTCTTTCAGTTATTTTTATTTTTTTTCCACGTGTTTATACAGTGTTGCTTTTAGTGACTGACATTGCTCTTTGTAAGAGCAAGATTAATATTGAGGGAAAAATGTCAGGGGAAAAAAACCTAAAGGGAAAAAATTAGGAGGAAAAAAACTATTCTCAAATAATGTATAAGGAGAAGCTCTAATCTATATATTAATTAAATGAAACGAGCAGTAGTACCTTTGTACCGCAATTTTCCCCATCAAAAAATTTATTAATAGAGTCTTTTTAGATATTTTATTTCATATTATGGTAATCTGTGTGATATTCTGAAATTTTCAATTTTTTAAAAATTTTTTCTCACTTTTACCTTATCTATTCACCATTTTGAAATTAAATTTAATAACTAATATATTATTATTTTCATTTAATTGTTTAAATTATAGATAGATTTGATTATCCAATTGTCTAACATATCTCAAAATTTGTAGTTTATAATTAATAGAAATTAAACTTATATATATCAATATTTTAATTTAATTAAAAATTATAATTGTAATTTTTTCTTAATTTTTCCCAGTATAAATGAATATATTAATAATTGTGACTATTTAATTCATGACTACTTTCATGTATTATTCATTTATATAATCTTCATACTACATGACTTTATTGGTTCCAAATAAAAAATATTTTGAGAGTACACGACACCGCCATGTAGTAATTGTTTCATACAAAGTGTAAAGAAATAAAATAATATTTATTTGCGTTAACGATAACAATCGGGTTAAAATTTGTTTTAAGCTATAGTTATCTTAAGATGACAAGAAATATTTATATTATTATTTGGTTGATGTTAAAAATTAATTATTCCTTATTAGTAACACAACCTTATAAAATATCACTATACAACAAAATATAAAATTTCATATTATTTAATTTTTTAAATAATTTGATATTTATTCTTTTCACGCAACACACGGAAGAGAATATAGCGATTGTAGTGTTAGAGGATTTTTTTAATTTTTTAAAACTTTTTTACCAATTATTTCAACATTACCTTTGTTTATCATACAATTGATATTCAATTTTTTTACAAAATATTATTTTTTAAAATTTGTTATATATATTTTTGAAGGAAGAAAGTGAGGGAAAAAGTAAAAGGGTGCTAAATTTAGCTCATTTTTAACCTAATTCCCCCTCGAAATAACTTTTTCTCCCATTTCCTTATATATTAATTGGTGTTGTAGGGTGAAAAAACCAAAATTTAGGTAACATTAAATGTGCTCTTGGGGTGATCGGATTCAAGTGAGTGCCAAGGGCGAATCAATAGATTTGGTAAAAGAATCAGTCTGAGAAATGTGTATAATATTAATCACTTCAGTGTAAGGGATAATAAAAGCACTTATCGTGTCACTGATATTCAAAGTTACCCTATGTGAGAAGACAGTTGTCCTCCTATTTAGTGGTTGTTCATTTCCCTCCAACATTTATAAATTCAGACCATATCCTGAGATAAAGTTTGCAGTGATGGATAATAAAGCACAGATCGGAAGAGCGTCGTGTGGGAAAG
>CAVNYN010209246.1:0-21608 GCA_963692815.1 Nyctanthes arbor-tristis
CCCCCCCCCCCCCAGAGGACAAATGCCCGTGAGCCCGTGACTTTTGGGGACAATTCCGTAATTTGAATCAACACTTATATGCAACTAGCTTCGACAACTAGAAGTGGACGTCGGATGGTTCAGTTCACGATCTTATGAACAAGACCAAACGAAATCGATGGTATTGAAAACTATGAAACTAGGCAACTATAAAGGTTGAATTTCAACGGAGAAATTATTCAAAGCTTAATCAATTCTGGTTGTTTCAAATCCACTTTTTTTTTTCTTTTAAACTAAGGAGACATGAAGGGGATGAAAGTCAGGGGAATAGTATGTGTGGTTTGAACCATGGACCTCCTACCCGAAATTTGACCATATAACCATTGTGCCACAACTCGAAACACATTTGTTTATCGTTATTAACTTATTATTTCCCATATATATATATATAATGATCATTCAAGGGTTAATAAAAAAATATTTTTACCATGATATTATGATTAAGTTTACTGATTCTCCGTTTTATCACAAACTAATTTTATTTAAAAATAGAAATAGATTGTGTGATGATGAGAGGTCGAATTTTTTGTAATATAATAAATGGATTCAATCAAATATACATATATGGTTGGTTTGATTAAATTCTATTTTAAATGGGAATAGTCCATGAACATGCCCATAATCAGACCGAACAAACTAGGTTAGCTCAAATACAATTTATTCAAAATAGGTAATATCCGATAAATCGAACACTACAACATTTAACCGAATTTCACCGTATCCCACCTTATATCTACACATGAATCCACACATGAGTCCAAAATATTGGTTTAAGCGTCTTAGTGAATTCTAGTATACTCTGTTTCCAACAATTCCTTTGCATTATTAGATCGGAGAGCGTCGTGTAGGGAAAGATTATAGTTTGTACATATATCTAAAAGGACAAAGGCCCGTGAGTCCGTGACCTTAGCGGGGCAAAAATCTGCAATTTGTGACGCTCTTCCGATCTGGTTAGATTAGACATTATACAATAGTTACATTTTAATTCCTACTGTTGAGTTTATTATTATTTCTCTTTTAGCCATCTATTATTTTTGGTATTTAATTTGGTACGTCAAAGTAGATAAATATTTCACAATCGTGTCTGGTAGAAGAATTCAATATGATAAAAATGTTTTAATTTAATGAAACATATGAAGCAGATTGTGCATTGTTTCCAAAAAGAGACACATATTATGTACTTGTCTATTTTTATGCCTAATTTACAATAGAAAACGTATGAGAGTTAGTGCATTATCAATAGCAATTCTCTAACTTTTGTCGGTTGATTGAAAGGGACGAGTTCAAGTTAGACACTTAAGCTATTATTTGGAAGGTAACTCCTTGAGATTTGGATGTGTTAAAAATTAAATAGTGAAATGGTTATTTTTATTTTATTTTATTTTATTTGAAGAGAATAAAATGGTTATTTGAGTCACTAAGAAATTGATCCTTTTATGTTGGTGGTGTGGGTGGGTTGTTTGCCCGTTAGAAAGGACCATTTTAGAGTTTGAACAAAATTAGGTATAATTATGAAAATGATTACTCTCTAATCTAATAAATTCAAGCTAAGTGGTTCTAACGTTCTAATTTTGTGCTTCTCTCTATTATGATCTTGATTTTCAATTATTTACATCATTATGTACTTTTCATAATCTTGATTTGACATTATAGTTGTCTGATTTTTGAATTATTACAAGCTTATAAATGTACAACGAGGGCAAAAATGTAACTCGCTAGGGTTCGTTACTTCTCATAGGATTATGTACAATGGATAGTTAATTCGAATAAATTCAATCATAGCATTTGTTTTGATGACCATGAAAGGAATTATTATTATTACATAAAAAAAAGAACGGTACAAAAAGTCAATGATGATGCATGACCATTTAGCAGTTGTCGTGAAATGCTGCAAATGATGTACAATGTACTCTGGCTAGGCATAAAAAGTTAATCGTTATAGCATAAACTAACATTTGTTCATAGTTCGTCATTTATGTTGCGCTGATGTTAGTTTGACTTTGGAAAGATATTAAATTTGAAATGTAAAGTATGAAGTTTGATGAATAGTTACGATTACAAGTAATAGTGTCAAACTCAACTCAAGTGGTACAACATCAAAGACAAAATGTAGGAAGAAAAGGAAATTTTGCACATGATGGAAAGATAGAGTGGGAAATGTTTGTAAGACCGAGATCAGCTGTCCCCTTTGCCCGTCTCTTTTGCTGTCCAGCAAATCAAAAAGGGACATCTGTTAAATATTTTCCAAGTCAGGTACAATTAAACCAACAATTAATATTGTTTTTCTCAAAACGTCGTCTAACACCGTTAGAAGGAGGGACGAGGGGAGAGAAAATCTCAGACTCTCATTTCTTGCTCCAATTCTGAAGAGGTCCAATCTTCTCTTTCCCCAGTTTCAAGCTTCATATAATCTGTTTCTTATAGGTAATTATGTCCTTCAATTTTTCTTGATTAATTGGTTGCTACAAGTTCTGCCTTCATTCTCTCCATGTTCTTCTTCTGTAAATAAAAATCTGCTGAGCCTTCAACTTCTTCAATTCCTTATCTTTACGCCGTTACCCAATTCAAGAAGTGTAGTAACTAGCTTTAAGCAGGGTATGTATCAAGTGAAGATTGGTATTTTGCAGGCTAAAAATCTCTACCATGGTTCCTCATCTTCTTGACAACCATGTCTGCCTTTCAATTCCTCGAGCGATTGAATTGATGCCAATAAAAGTGTAAAACATTGCTTATTTTTATGGAAAACCCGTAATAATTGCACCTTGCTTATTCTATGAAACATTACATCCTGTGATTTTCTTTCACTCTCCCTCTTTCAATGGGTGTGGACGGCTCTGTATAAGTGAACGAAGAATGAATTTTTGTGATTTTCTCTCACTCTCCCACCTCCAGCGGGTGTTAACGACGGTAGACAAAAGTAATTGATTTTATTAATTTTTTTTTCAATTATGACTGACATGGAAAATAAAGGCCAGATGTCGGTTTTCTATTCGTTAGACAGGAAGGGGAACAGGGAATGGGGACAGCTGATCCGAGTCCAATGTTTGTATAAGCAATAAATTAAGGCTGAGAAAAGATTTTGGTACACGCCAGATGGTGAGAATTAATATTAGATAAATAATAATTTATATATACACGAATTTAAAATACTTTATCAAGAAAATTAACCACACACATGACCAAAAGGAAAGAACGCAAATTAAGTAAAGTGTTAGAGAAAAAGAGAGAAATAGAAAAGAGGCAAAATTAAAGAGGAAGAGATGAATTTTCTTAATTGGGATTTAGGTTAAAAGAAATGAAGTCAAAACTTGAAAGATACGTATAAGATTTTGTGATCGAATATTTTTTAACAAGTGATTTAGTACTTTTACAATGTCCATAACTATTCTTATTGATATATATATAAATTAAAAACTTTCTAGTTTTCGCGATTAAAAAGAAAATTATAGTCTTCTATTTGCTTTATACTTTCCATTATACCTTAACCGTGCATGGTCGTGTGTGAGATTGCTCGACTTTGTTATTGTTGTTTATTGATTAATGGTTATCTTCATTAGTTCTTCTAATAAACTTGATTAGGCTCTATTTTTAAAATCTAATCACCCACGTGGCTGTCATCTAACAAAAACAAGTCACATGAGTCATTAGACTCTATTTTTAGAGCCCGATCGGTGACAATCTTTTTAGAAAATTTGTTATCTTCACTGCGCTAGTCAAGTCGATAGCTTGACTTATGACCGGGCTGGTAAATTCTTGTCACATCGCATGTAATGACTCAGCAACAACCAAGAACGATGCATCACATAATTCATTATTACTTGAAAATGACTTTTTTTTAATCTCAGATTTGAGGTGGCATATTACAATTACTTAAGCAAAACCAAATATAATCACTTACTCTTGTTTTTCTCGTGGTATCAAGTCATCAAAGTAGAAAATCTGCTCCTAGCTACTTTTGGCTTAAGTATTTTCAATTCTGAACATCAAAAGAAGCAAGAATAATTCATCATGGGAAAAGCATTGAAAGTAAAAGCTGCATTCTGCTCATAAAAAAGCAACAAAAGAAGCTATTTTGCCTTTTTCACTATTTATTTATATTATTATTACTTAAAAATAATTAGCAAAAAGAGCTAGATTCAACAGAAAGTAAAATATTCTAATTTCCCTAAATTGCCCAGTTCGTTTATTTTTAATCTTTTCTTTTTTCATGTATTAAAAAAAAAAATTCTGTGTTCAGGGCTTTTAAGTAAATAATTAAACCAAATATTGAACATGAACACTAAACGAAAATATCGAAGAGATTTATGTAATCGATTGTAACGCTAATTGTTTCTATTCAGACGTATACTTTATCACCATAGTTGTTCCGATCTCGGAAATTGAAAGGGCCATTTGGGTTCAAGTTTCCAATTCTTCCGTTTCACAACTTCATGTATGCGATAATTACACTATCTTGATAGTAGATGCATACTACTTTGAGAACATTCCCTATTGATGTGTCAATGTCGTAATAATTAATTATTTTTATATTTTATGAGATATTGACTTTACAATTTTGATAATACAACTTGCTGTCTTGGTTTACTTTCTTTAGAGCAATTTTAACGTCAGGTGAAAAATGTGAAGAAAAAAGGTAAATGGGAAAATGAGAGGGGAAAAACGTAAATAAGAGCTAAATTTGACCCCCCTCAGTTGAGTTTTTCGACCCGAGTTTGCCAAATTTTGAGTTTTTACACCTTGACACTATTTAGCATTGGGGGTGGGGGGAACCCAATCTCCCGTTAGAAGTGCTCTTAGAGTTTTGGAGAAATATCACATTTTTGGTAATTAGGTTAGATTTTTTAAAGTCTGTCTCAACCTTGATCCATTTTTGTATTAAAGGATAAATCCTATGCACATAAAACATTAATCGACATACAAGTCTTGCTACTTTTTACTAGATTGTCAATTTAAGTTGGACCATCATTTCCATTTGATCAGATGAGCTTGTGGGTTTCAACGTTGGTCTGCTTAAAATACCCACCATTTGAGGCGCCTTCATGCCTCAAAATCACCAGAAATGCGACGGGCAAGCAAGGTCGACTTGTGCCTATAAGTGAGTAAAAAGGGCATCCCAGCCCTTAGACTCCAGGAATTTGAGCCAACTAAATTGCCAAACTCGCTAGAAATCAAAATTTAGCTGGAGTGTCATCCCATCAACCCATAAATGGCATAAATTTACAGTCAATTTATCCAATTGTGGCTGGCCATGAAGAAATCGTACTAGGCACAGAAAAACCTGATGAAGTTGTAGGATTTCCGGACATGATAATCATTTCCATTTTCAAAAATTTATGACTTTGTACGATGAAAAATTCTAACCCACATATATGTACGTACAAAATGGTAGATTTCTATTTATAATAGCATGGAGCCAAAGGCATCTCAATCACTTCAACTGCCTCCTTTTGTACCCTTCCATTCTTTCCTCCTCCAATTGAAAACTCGCAAATATGTCTATTGTATAAAATATCCCTACCTATCAAGCATTGGTCATCCTCAACACAACCTTTCTTGCAAACACTTACTTCCATTTTTAGAGTTAAGTAAAGATTAAAAACCTAAAGAGACAAATATAATTAAGAACATTTTCGTTATCTAACATCTATCTACATATCCCAAAGACGGTCATAAATGGAAGAGTTCCAAAACCCAGTGTGAATATATATAGAGAAGAGAATGATGGAGTCTCTATACAGTAAGAAATTAGTGACAGTTTCTCATTTGAGAGATATTACAAATCCCAAAGGCCGTCTAATCGTCAATGAGAGACTATTTCATTATCTAAATTTTGCTTGAAGTGGGTTTTTGAACTTATTCTATTTTGAGTGTTGTTATCAATAGAGTTGTACAATTGAAAAGTTTCTTCTCTCTTTTCATTTTAGTTTTTTTCCCTTACAGTAAGAAAAGAAAATAATCAAGAACAAGACATGGATCTCTTCCATAGCAGACTGAAGAAAATAGCCCTACGGTGAGCATAATTTTCTTTCACGCTCTTAGTGCTATAATAAATGTGTATTTCCTCCTTTTTGGCTACAAGTTTATCAGTGTATCATGGTTGTTTGTTATTATTATTTTCTTTTCAATTCTTTTCATCAATTCCATTGAAAAATCAAACCGCTTACAGTTTTTGACTAACTTGAGAACTAGCTAGAAATTAGGAATTTTAATTTTTGAGCAATTTAGGGTGTATATATATCAAATTATAGTAACCTTTTAGTTATCTTCATGCAGATCAAAATACTAAATACTCTACGTGTGAAGTCCATTATAGGGGTCCCTTTTTGATAAAGCTAAAATGCCCTTTTAATTTTTATGTCTTTAAATGTTCAACTGTTACATAATTGTAAAATTTGACGACAGAGACTTTTGTGCAATTTGACAGTAGAGACTTTTTGCGCAAGGACAAATTGTGTTGAGGGCCACCAGTGTCAAAAAATTGATAAGAAGAGATATTTTACACAATACATATCAAAGATAGAGATGTTAAGCTCGAATTAGCCACTTAATTTCTTCCATTCGTACAGTCAGCTTAAGTCATCAATCTTTGACACTTTATACCCTCACGCCCAGCTCCCACTTTTTTCTTTTAATTATAATGTATATCACTGTGGCCAACATCTACTTGTATTAAATGCAGGGCAAGTCCGAAATTTTCAGCAACCTAAGTAAATTACAACTTTATATATATTGTGGCCCTGAACTGAAATTTATATGGCAAAAGCTTAATTATAAAAAATATTACAAAATGTCGCTTTTGTATTTCAGGCTCTTTCTGTTGAGTTATAGCCGGGGCTTAAGCTAGCACCTTGAAGGCCGGGGTGGATCTAGCTCAGGCCATGTCAGCCCAATTTTTTTTTTTTTTTTTTAAATCTATATATATAAAACCAAAAAAAAAAAAAAATTATATGAACCCTATTAAATTTGTAAATTTTTGTGTTAATGTTCGTGTCAATTAAATTCCTAAATCCATTACTACTTGAAGGTCTATGTTCCGGACTACTTCTAATTACGTGGTTTTATATTTATATATCAAGGGGATCAGGTTCCGGCCCCCATTGAATATATATGGATTTTTGTCAATTATATGGTATATAGTATAGACAAACAAATGCTGAAAGGGTGCTATGAAAATGTCTAACATAATGAGAAATTGTTGAACAAATGAATCATATAAAGTGATTTTCTTTGATATTTATCACTTTCTGGACACAACGAAACTCGAGTCTTTTTTGTTCACTGTCTATCTATTTATTCAAATTGAATTATAATGAGAAATTATAATGAAGTAAAATGAGGGGTGTAGATTTAATAAAAGTTTGAAATCTGTGATTATAAATGAATAGTTGTTAAATTAATAGTAAAATCAATAGTAAGTGAGATTATAATGTGTTTTCATAAATATAATCAAACAACTAATGGTGGTAATGTAAATCCTGAAAGCAGCTGGCGGGTTTATTCCTACGCAATCTAATGCCCAATTCAAGAAATTTTCGAAGTAGTTGAGGCTATTGATTCAATCGAGGCTTTTTCAGATGCTAAAGTAAACGAAGATTTTTTTTTTCTTTCCTTGTTTTGCAGTACCTTGGCAGTTTCGTTTCATTGACTTGTCACATTATATATTAATTGGTGATGAGGAAAATTATTTATCACCATTGATAATGATCACCGTCTTCAGATAATATTAAATGACAAGTTCATTTATATACATTACATGTCTCTACATGTTATTTGACTTAATATCTATCACTTGACGTCACTATATTGATACATAAGATACTGATCATTGCTGATAGTGATGAGTATCATTTTACTTTTCAATATAAACTATGAAACAAGAGTGGATTTTTGGATTTAATTTTCCGAAACATGCATGTTAGATGGAGCCCCTTCATGAGATCGAAGAGATTGTCCTCTTCCATTGTATATATATAGTAATAGTAATATGGTAGTTTGGATTTCTGAGATGATCTTTCTTAATAATTAGCGAAGTCGATAATTCAATTTCTCGGGCCACCCTCAATCCACTTACAGTACAATCAGCCAAATCACATGCTCTTTCACCAAAAAAGTAACCCTCGCTCTAAATCCATCTACACAATCACACGCTCAGTAGGACCAATACTTTCAACAACACCTTAAACATTTTCTATATCGTGTGATCTTTTACAATTTAAAAGTAACTAAGTAAAATTGTTAATTAAAATGATGAGGATTTACGTATATGTTGTGCTAAACTAAAGACGATTAAGTCTCATTTTTATAACCGTGATGCAGACATTACAATAATTAATTTCTAACACCGACACTGTGAGATTTCTAAAGTTTACCGTTTGAAATTACATTGTTGTACCAATGGATAGATATGTTCATTAATTAATAAAAGTGTATATCCACTTCATAACAAACTTTGCAATAATTTAAGTGATGATTATTGAATAATCTATGTAATCAATTATATTTAATTTACTTTAAATATCATTTTTTATTGCTGTTATTATACTGTCTTGGTGTCAGTGGGTGACGTTTGTTAAATGAATTAAGAACACTAGCCGAGTTCAAAGGGAACATGGTGATGTATTTATTAATTAATCTTATCTGATTAGTCATTATTATTTCACTAAACACTTTAAATAATCATGTTCATGGAAAAAATAATGCCCCATTTGCAATTATTGTTTATATATAGCAACTTATATATACGTCTTCTTCATGAGTTTGCGTTATTCTTGATTGGGTAAAATATAATTGCAAGAAGAAATGTTATCACTTGAAAAACCGGGGGGAGAAGAAAGAAACACGCCATATAATTTATTTTGCAGGGGCGGGCTAAAAAAAGAACGAGTTGTTTTGTTTGTGACAAGAAAAATATTACTGAAACTAGAATTGTTTGTGTTCAGTTAACACAATGATGTCTATTTGACAAAGAAATATTTTGTTTTTGAGTCATTTATTTATTGCATTAGCCCTTAGATACCATATTAAATTGCAATACGGGCTCCTTGGTTCATTTTCGGATACTTGACATTTGATAGAATTGAGACGTCCTAAGTTTTCTTGCACACACATTAGATAAAGACAAACCATGCTGAAAATTATATATAGTATTATACTTTTGTTCTTAGATATCTAATTCAATATGTATGTTAGTTAATGTGTTCGATATTGTTTCCTATTTGATTTCACAAAAAAATGGATCAATCATATAATTAGGATTCTTCTCTTTTCCTAACCTGCACACAAAAATTGGCCACACTTAAAGTAACGAATAATATTTGTTATGATAAATAAACGTTGGATTTCCATAATTATAATGCTGGATAGAAACGACTCCGCCTTCACCCTTTTTCTTTGCCGGCCTTTAAACATTAAAGGGAAAATTGCATTTAAGGTCCACAAACCTTTTCAAAAGGTACAATTATCTTTTGAAACTTTTTATTTTTTGCAGCAGAGTTTTTAGCCATATTTATAGATCGGAAACATGTACTCGAATGAGTTTTATATAATTTATGTCCATTAGTTCAACATGTGCTCTTCCGATCTCCGATCATTCGTGTCAATGGTAATTACAATTGTCACCTATAGGTGTAAAAATTACCATTTATATTAGGTAAAAAGTTAATCATGGTTTGACTTAATGGAGATTTTGACTTGAAATAGTCTAATTATGGTCCTTTGAACACCTATTTAACTGAGAATGATCTAAAGCAAGACGCTTGAATTTGTGCTACCAAAGACGGGAAAAACTTTAGTGATCTAGGAGCACTGAGCACTCAGTGCTCTTGATCAATTAAAAACCCATGTGGGTATTGGGGCTCAAATTAAATAAAAAAATAAGGACTCCAAAACTCACATGTGAGTTCTTGATTACTAGGTGCTCTTGGAGTACTAAAATTTTCTCGCTAAAGACTTATATGACATGAGATCATTTGAAACTCATGTGGACATAAGCTTCTCAAAAACGTTTAGGGCCAAAAATGCAAATTTTCAACCTCGAATGATAATAATATTGGATTATTATTATTATTATCATTATTATTATTATTAGACTGACGCATGCATGACAGTATACCTGACGAACATTGCATCTCCACTGACCATTTCTTTTTTAAAAGAAAGGAAAAAAAAAAATACCCTTTAAGATAGATTATTTATTTCCTTTTTCTTATAATGAAATGATTTCACGTGCCTTTAGAATGGAGTTATTGAATGGTGTCCCAAAAAAAGGGAGAAAAAAAAAGAATGGAATTATTGAACCCTGCAATGAGTGGATGGCCTTCAGCGTTTCAGGCAAGAAAAATGTTGAGGGAAGCTCTCTTTACTCATATGATCCTCCAACTAATTTTGTGGGGTATGTATACATGTCCTATTATTCTGAATATCTATATTTAACATAAGCTTTTATCGTTCATCTCTGTGTTTCTGTTTATGCATATTGATCATAGTACCATTAGGTTGTTATATTTTTTTTTATGCCGTAGAAATCATATGATTAAAATTAATTTATTATATAAATTGACGTGATGTATAACAACGAATAAAATCCTTTTCTTTTTCTGTGAAATGATTACTCCTTCGAAAACTTTAGAATTTTAAGAAGGTGCCGCAGTCATTATTATATTTGTGTGTCCACTCCTTATCGGTTCGTGCCCATTAATCAGAAAAAGAAAAAGTCAAAAAGAGGAGATTATTACATTTGAAAAAAGAAACAAAGTTTATTAGCCAAAAAAAAAGAAAAGAAAAGAAAGAAAAATGTATACAAGTTAGGCCAGAAAGAATCCCATGCATGAAAAAGTGATACGTGATACGTTATCTAATCTAATCTGATCTATACATTTTTATCGGTGGCCTCACGACTCGAATTAATTAAGTGGAAGAAAAAAATAACTTTACTTTTTTATTTGTTTCCCCGAGTGATGGGATAATAATTTAATAATAATAAAAACAATATTGAATGAGAGTATTTTCCTTTGTTGTATTGAAAGTACAAAATGTACTGACAAATTACCAAAGGGTTACAACAATTTGACGTTGAGGGGGAAAAACGCACATAATGCTCTCTCAACACACAACATTTTTTTTTGAACGGCTCTCAACACACAATTGAACAATAGAATACTTCAGTATTAGATTTGTTATTATTATGTTTTTTGTACCCATATTTTTCACCATCATTTTCTATTGAATAGAGGTAAAAGTTGTCTTAAGAGAAAATGGGGAAGAACATGCTTGCGAAATGGGAAGGAAAAAAAAATGAAAGAAAGAAAGCAGGGGGGGGGGTGAGAAAGAGAGAGAAAGCTTATACAATCATGCTACCTTGCCAATCAGTTATATATTAATAGAGATTTTTTTTTATTATTATTATTACTATAGATATCTTAGGTTCGATTTCCCTGTATGTGGATTGGTTCTACTTATTGTAAATTTCTCTCAACTTACTGGATGGGCGGATCTAGGGAGTAGCCTCCCCGATCTCTAGCTACTCCGTTTTTGAAAAAATCCATTTTTTTACCTTAAAATTTTTTTTAGTATTTCTGTTAAGGGTCGTCTAGTTTCCGCTATTCCTTCAACCATCTTCTGGGTAAGCCATTGAGTCTTACTATAAATCTATTTGCATTGTGTTTTATTAGAACTTATGTTGATACGCATTTGTATTAAAATACGGATTGTAATTGTACTTTAAAAAAAAAAAGAAAGAAACCTTCAAAAAAAAAAAAGGAAGATTTTAATTGTACTTTGAAAAAAAGGAAAAGAAAGAAACCTTTCGAAAAAAAAAAAGGAAAAGAAAGAGAGAAATATATCAAATTAACTAAAGTACCAGAAAGAGGAATCACTGAAACATGTCCATTAATAGAAATTAATGAAATGAAATAGACTTTCCATTAATAGTACAAGCTATCCTACCTGATTTATCACAAGACTTCTCGAAACATACAAATGCACTTCGGCCTCACTGATAATTTGTTTGTATTTATTTATTTATTTTTTTTGATGTGAAGTTGTTTGTATTTATTCATCATTCATTTTGACGTGATCATCAACTATTTGATAGAAGGCAAGTTTAATTAGTTGCACCATCTAGTACTGTTAAGTATTGACTAAATAAAATAATGTTCATGAAGAATTTAACTTGGATTTGTCTACATGATACAACTAGCTTAAAGGATAAAGCGATCTTTGAATTTGCTTTGACCATGGATTTGCAAATTGGATTAATTGATGATCAAAGCCGCAAGAAAATTTGAGAAGATTTATCAAGTTAATTAACTGTGTTGTGGTTGGATTTTGCTGGAATTTGCAAGCACCAGCTAGAGTTTGCATGAAGCAAAATCAAAATTGAATTCAAAGTTTGAATTTGACCAAGAAACTTGGGTGCCAACTGCCATACACAATCTATGTATAGGGGATCACTTTTGATCATTGTATTACAATTTCGAGTGGTAAAATAAACACCAAAGTGAGAGAAAATTCTAGGCCTAGCACTTGAGGGTTTTCTTTGAGGTTTATCAAAGAAATGATTAGTCGAGTGTGGTAAAGCCTACTAGGTGTTGGTGGGATTGTAATTGGGGTTTGGGTGTGAAATTCTATATAATTGTAACAATTTTTCATATAGTAGAATATCTTTGACGCCCCGTAGTTTTCTCCGGTTTTAGAGTTTTCTACGTAAATCTTGTGTTGTTATTTATTTTTCCTGTTTACTTGACATTTCGCATATAAAGGCAAAGATCTTGGGTTGATCCGAAGTCGTATTTAGGTCGGGTATTCCACAACAAGTAGTATCAGAGCAAAGTTCTTCATTGTAGTTGAGTTTGGTATCAAACTAAGATCGCGGAGTAGAAATGTCAAGTTCCAAGTTGAGGTGGAGAAATTCGATGGCAGAATCAATTTTCACTTGTAGCAAGTACAAGTCAAAGATTGTTGATTCAAACAGGATTACACAAGGTTTTGAAAGGCAAACCAAACCCAATTTCTAGCACCGGTGAAGATGGTGTGTGTCTTTCTCTTCAAGAGAGACGATATCCTTTGGAAAGGATATGTTATGAAAAGAGCAAGTTCAGTTATTGCTCGAAATCAGTGGATGGAGATGCTGATTCTTGTCGCTAACAATGTTGTCTCTTTTCTCCATGAGAGATAGGAATATTCTTTGAAAGAAGAATATGTTCATCCTTTTGGCATGTATTTGGCCAACAAGTTTGCCATGAAAGAGGATGTTATTGTTAGCGGTCCACAGTTTGTACACAGACATTGGCTAGGCGGTAATGCAAGGTATGTGGTGGAAAGGATGTCGATGGCTGAGGAATCTCCAGGAAAGCCAAGCAAGGAGATTGCACCATAATTTTCAGCAAGGATTTTTTGACATGAGCCGAGGTGAAATTCTAAGAATTGATGATTGGTTCTAAGTGTTATACTCTTTATGATGGAGTATGATAATTCTCTATGTTGAGAATTATGAGATTGTGTTAGTTCTCTTGGTCGAGAACTGTGACCATTGGTGAAGATAGTGTTGTGTAGCAAAAGCTATGATGATTATTTTATTTAGTCAAAGTGGAGATTGTTAAGTATTGACTAAATAAAATAATGTTCATGAAGAATTCAACTTTGATTTGTCTACATGATACGACTAGCTTAAAGGATAAAGCGATCTTTGAATTTGCTTTGACTATGGATTTGCAAATTGGATTAATTGATGATCAGGGCGGCAAGAAAATTTGAGAAGATTTATCAAGTTAGTTAGCTGTGTTATGGTTGGATTTTGCTGGAATTTGCAAGCACCAGCTAGAATTTGCATGAAGCAAAATCAAAATTGAATTCAAAGTTTGAATTTGACCAAGAAACTTGGGTGCCAACTGTCATACACAATCTATATATAGGTGATCACTTTTGATCATTTGTATTACAATTCCGAGTGGTAAAACAAACACCAAAGTGAGAGAAAATTGTAGGCCTAGCACTTGAGGGTTTTCTTTGAGGTTTATCAAAGAAATGTTTAGTTGAGTGTGATAAAGCCTACTGTGTGTTGATGAGATTGTAATCAGGGTTTGGGTGTGAGATTCTGTATGATTGTAACAATTTTTCATATAGTGGAATATCTTTGACGCCCCATGGTTTTTCTCCTGTTTTGGAGTTTTCCACGTAAATCTTGTGTTGTTATTTATTTTTCCTGTTTACTTGACATTTCTCATATGAAGGCAAAAATCTTAGGTTGATCCAAAGTCGTATTAGGATCGGAATTTTCCCAACAAGTACAACTATCTTGTTTTATTCGATCAATGAAGTCTGTATACGTACAAATGATCATCTCATATAAGTTTCTCTTTCTCCAATAATTTCATGTGACTTAGCATGGAATTATTAAACCACATAATGAGTCAGGAATGGTCGTTTCATTGCTTCAAGACAAGAGAATTTTGGAGCATTTCTTTTTGTGAAGAATTTTAAGTGGCACGAGGGTACACATTGATAAGGGCATACCCCCAAGATAAACTAATTATTTGGAGATTGGATCACATTTCTGATCATCTATTCTTAGTAGGTTGTGTAAAAATTATCGATTGCATGTACGATGCTGCCACATGGCTAAATTTGTCAAACTGCCCACATTAAATAAGTGATCAGAATTGTAAGAGATCAATTGAGTATTCTATACTCTATAATGATTAACAAAACAATTTAAAAAAAAAAATACAAAAGGGAATATAGGGGAGCGGAGGGGAAATAGGGGAAGGGTAAGTGTAGTTCGAACCCAAAACTTCCTGCCTAGAACGTGAAAATCTAACTATTGTAGTACTTGTTCAAACCATGTAATTAACAAAACAATTGAATACTCTTCTTTTCAAAAAAAGAAAAAAAAAAGAATACTCAAGATATAGTGTTAAATAAGCTTGAAAAAAGTTTTTGATATGACAAGTAAATCTGGATTAAAATATCTACGTAGCACAATGACAACTAATATGGACTCACTTGATTCAACTTATCATTTAATATCATCTTGATACGGTGTTAAACACCAAAAATGCTAAATTACATTACTCATCTAGATATTCTCCACCGTATGATGGTGCCATGTCCTGACAGCTTTACAAAAACATTCTCACATTCTCTAAAGGAAAATAAAACAGCGCATGGCATGAACATAGACTGTTGAGAAGCATGTGGCTAGTCCTCTAATTGAACAACAAGAAATGGAATACAAAGCAACAAGTACAATAATTCAGGCAGCATTGTCAAAAATTATTCATTTTTGTGCATAAGTATATAGCGAATTTTAGGTTTTTAATTTAAAACTATAAACAAAACCACCCAGTTTCATTAAAAATGTTTTTCCATTTGAAAAAAGATCGATGCTGTCAATTTACTAGTCAAATGAAAGTTGAGACACTCAATTATTGGCCATGAACATTTATGGGGTACCCCCAAGTTTTCCACCATAAACATTTTTTCGCTTGCAAATTATGGACGTACACTAAGGCATGAGAAAGTGGGTGCTAGTTCTATAGAAAGTGAACCGTGCTTATTTCAAATGGATTTTAGCGACCCTCTCTTTTGATTTTTTTGTCGGTAGCTCCGAGATACTCGTCTCCCACTTTAATGCAGTTCATAATTCATTAGTGATTAGATGAATCTAGTAATCAAAAGAAATCAAATATGTGATTGTTATCAAATATAAAACCGAATAGATTAATGTAAAAATTAGGTATTGTATAGGTATATTAAACAGAAAGTTTAGATTGAATAACGTACATGTTGATAAAAGGTAAGGCAGATTCCCAACTTAACAATGCAATGCAACAAAATTTGAGGTCTTGATATCAAATAGAATTGAAGTTAAAACGAATACATGTCCATTTTGTTGTGATTTATACAAAGCAATATTATTATTATTATTTTTATTACAAGGGGGATGGAAAGAGAGGGGGATGGAGGGATTCGAACCCTGATATCTCCGGTAAAGGGTAAGGCCCCTGGCCACTTGGGCTACCCTTGATCCCCTTAAAGCAATATTATTATTGATTTATTATTTATTTATTTATTTATTTATATTTTTGAATTTCGGGCCAATAAATGTTAGTATGGACTGGATTACCAAGCCCAATAGACATTAGTTACTTTAAATGGATCAGCTCCATCATTCTTAATGGTGATCCTTAAAGAATTGGGCCCGATGTAGATATCAACACTTAAGAACAGGGGCAAACCCGTAGGTTCCATTTGGGTTAGACATACCAACCCAATTAGACCTAACCAACCAACATTCTTATTGTTTTTATTTTGAAATGGAACCCAACCAACCTTTTTGTTTCCAAAAAAATAGAAAACAACAAATTGTTAGTCTCAGGTTCAACTCCTCCAATACATGAGGGTCTATCTATATTTTATTATAGTTTATAGTCTCTTATATAAGGGTTTGTATTTGATCCAGTTGAGAGAGTTGGATCACTTTAGAGTTTGCGTGTGTAAAAGAAAAAAAGGAAAATTCCCCCAGTTATGGTCAAATGGAATATTTATAGAGGTGGGTTACTATTAGTCGGTTTTTGTCCTCATCGTTTTCTTATTATCATTTCTTAAGGGAATCTCGTTATATCTTTGTTTGCATATATCGTGTCCATATGTTACTTCTTCATGTTTGTCTTTCTCTGATTTTCTCTTAAGCACTAATTTTGTGATCATAAGCCTCTTCACTCTTATCAAGAGGAAAAAGAAAGACAAGCTCTTACTTTTTATTTCTCAATCGGCGCCTGGCCAAATATGTCCCAGCGCCTGGCATTGCATTTACTTATAGTTAATCATGTGTCTTGGAAATAATATTGCCCTTTCAGTCAACGTTTTCCGTAATTATTTCACAATGAAAAAAGCTAAAGAAGCAATAGTTGTATCTCATAGATGATAAAAAAGAGTTGGGTTCCAAACTAAACTTCCCAGACAACCCTCACTCAATATACGGATGACGTAAAAGATTCTTGTTTGTAAAACCTCTTGAAGGCTAATATTTCGATTTTGTGAAAACTTGGCGAGGTCCTTCCCTTAAATCCTTTAATGCTCTTCCAGAATTAACTGAATTCGATCAGTCATCTATAAAGGCTTTATCGCAAATTCACTGTATAGAGAGTGTCAGTGAGCTCTTACGCGATAGGACTATCATGGCACTAGGGCTCAGACAGCCTTCTTGTAAGCACTCTACCTTTATTGCTCGCCTCGCAGCCCAAAGGAATGAGAAGCGTTCCAAGAAGAGGTATCACTTGGAAGCTTCCAACGCTCAATCATCCATTCAGCAGTCAACAAACAATATCCATGAATCAACTGCAACCTCTTCTCGTGAAAAGACTATTTCAGAAAACTTCCCCTCCAAGGACCAACAACTTATACCCCCTCTTCCTCTACTTCGAATGCCCAGAATTTTCCGCCACTATCGGGTTCTCAAGAAGCTCCAAGTATTCCTTCTCATAACTTCCCTTCTTCTCACACACATAATACCTTCACTTATCCTATAATGTCTTCCATATCGCTCATTCCTTCTTCAATAATAAATATGATTACTTCCACATTACGCCCTCTGTCAGTTTGGCCACTCGCTAGCAATCTTCGTTCCCCCAAGTCATTTTGGCCGACTCCACCACCGTTTATGCCATCCCTCTCTTATCGTCAGAAAACACTTCGGACATCAACTTAGATGATTCTTTTCACGGAGGAACTCGCCCCTTATCAAGAGAACAACTCCCATTTCTGTTACTCTATCCTCCAGTCAAGCTCATACCAATGAACACGTCATTTCATGTTATTCCTAGTCACGTGATGAGCGATTTGGTTGCTACGAATATCATCCCTAATGATCCTGTCTATGACAATTTCTTGAAGAAGCAAACAGACCAGGATCTGGAAAAAGATGTTTCCTTTGGTATCCGCATGGTAGAACTCTACCACTTACTCCAATAACTTTCTTTCAATCTTTTCTTTATCAGTATTATCATTTTATAACAATCTGCCCTGTACATATCCTTTTTGCAGTGCACAATGGAAAATGGCGTTGCCAAGAAAACTACAAGTAACTCCAAGATCAACCTGAAAAATTTCACGTTGAAAAACAACAATTCCTGAAGTCTATCCACGATCAGTATTGTTGATTAATTTCCTATATTGTTGATTTATTTGCGTTGTGTTTCAGTAGAATATATATATATCTATACGCACTTGTGTTACTACTATAAGAACACAAATTTTATGGTATTATATTACAAAAAAACGTGATAATACAATTTGAAATTAAATAGAAATATAATTGAAAATAGGACAATTTTAATGCCAAAAAATTAAGCTGTCATTGGGCACAAGCTCAGATCGCCCGATCAAACATTAGCTTGATTGTGTTGAGTTTGGCTCTTTAGATAAGTGGACTGGCTTGGTTTCAATTTTCGTCAACCCCGTTTAATTAAGCTGCGTTGAGGTTGTGCCCAAACTCTACCCATAAATGCACTCCAATCCACCTATCTGATGCTGGCTTCTACTGAGCATGCCCTTGAAGAGAGTTTTTATTTTATTTTATTTTTTTAATTAATTAATTAATTAAATTTTTTTTTTTGGTGTGTGTTCTGGGGCGGGGAGGGGGGGGGGCTTGGTCTAGTAAGACAAGTGCTTATTTAGAATGACTTTTAAAAAGTTAAAAGCAACTTTTGAATTTTAGAAACTTATGTTTGATAATATTTAATAAGTACGGGCTTAGACATGGGTGAGTTTTGCAAGTTTAATTGGGCAAGTATGGAAATATGAGTCAAAAAATATCAGTACTTTGGGGGATGAAAATCTTCAGTTTAATATCTTAGCAGCAACTATCTCGTTCAACTTAATACGTATATTATTTATTGTACATCAAAATCGTACTATCGTGTCACGGTCTTGTCAAACGTTGCCCCGAACACAAGACACCTAGGTGAGAGTTGCAAAAGATTTGTGGGCTAATAAGGTATTGTCATTTGTGTATACTCCCCAAAATGATTGAATGGAAGCAAGGTGTCCCAAGTCTCATCTACAACAGTGACCATAGAATCTATTGTAAACTCAACATTTTCTATCTTCTTTATCCACATTTCCCATTCTCTGTTGTCTCTTGTGAACTCTACAAATTCAAATAATTACTCAGCCAAATTGTTAAAAAGACACAAACCCCACACATCCAACATTCCTTCAACTAGTCCCATGTAAAGAAAATGGCCCTCTTCTCACTCAGTTTCTGCTAAACAACCATTGTCAAGTTCCCTTGCCCGGTACTACTATGCATACAAGGATTCCTCTTTGAACAAGTCAGACTCCTATCCTAAACTCACTCAGGTAATCTCTCTCTTCCCTTCAAATCATAGTCGAACGGTCTTTTTGTAGACTTCGAGATGGATATAAACTTGTAATACCACGAGGTTTTTAATCAACGAGTGCCATTACAAAGTTTTTAATCAACGAGTGCTCAACTTATGTAATATGGCCGTAATTGCATAGTCACGGGACTTCAAATTGAAATCTTCTTATTTAGTTGAATATATGACGTTGGTCATATATATATTTATTTATTTTAAAATAAATGTTGCAGGAGCATCTAGCGTTGAGATAAATATGTCTGCAAAATTCAGGAAATGCATGTTGCTATGTTGCAAGGGAGAACCTGTGGTAATAAATATCTATCTCTCTATGTTCTACATTTTAATTTACATTACATTTTCGTAGGTAACATTTATGGCACGTTTATATTACATAATACTAATACAAATCAACATCTTCACAAAAATTAACAAACCGTATCTAATCTTTCACACATGTATAATAAGAGTAGTTAAAATTTTCGAAATTCTAGCCATATGTAGCCCCATCCATCTCTTTGTCGCCACTCTATTAGTCCAGTGCCTTACATATTGAAATCATAATCGAATTGAAGTGATTTTTTATGATGAGTATCTTGTGGTTGATGTATTCACATGAAGCGCATGTATACATTCAGATACGCCATCTTATGAGTGTCAAAACACGACCCATATGAGCAGTTCCGATCTCTTGCCACACTTGGTAAGAGATTATTGAGATAATTGTGTGAACTCCACATAAAGGGAGCCAACTATGTGTAGGTTTTCCTAATAGTCTCTTAATAAGTGTGCGCATTCTCGCTATATATATGACGGAAGATCATTTTTGCTCTTGTTAAAAAATTTTCATAGATGATATATGGCCCTAAAGTTGAAAACCCATTTAACTTAATTTAATTTAACTATGCAACTTGTGAAATGAAATAATAATTAAAGTGGAAATGTCACAAATAATTGAAATCTAAAATGATAATTAAATACTTGAAAAGTCAGGTTTAGATTTTATTATTCAAGATTCACCTTTGAATTTGCCCCAGAAAACTGGTAATTTATTGGAATAAACAGTTGTGATGGTCCCTTGATATTATCATTGGGTCCAACCTTGTATAATTAATTGTTTATCCCCCCACTTATAGTTTAGTTTATAGATGCTCAGAATCTTCTATCGATTGTTTCATTTCTTGAATCTGTTATTGAAATTTATGGGGAAATAACTGTAATTTTGATCAAACACTAGATATTTGATAGGATTATGCCAACAAAAGTCGTTGTAGCGTGTTCTGATTAAATAATCTACACGTGGATTGTCCCATAGTACGACAATTGACATATGGATTGTTTAATTAAAACACGCCAAGTGTGCCACTGGATGTCTAGTGTGAATGAAACTGGACATAATTGTATGGCTCTGATTGCTGCGTTCACTAATTAAATTGTCTTCTTTAATTTCATGTGTCCTCCAACCTCTTCTTTCCTCCCTGGAGTAGATAGGGGGCATGGTGGGGCTGAGCCACCCAAATTGGGAAAAAAGTTTCTTTTTACTTGTAAATAAATAAAAAAAATATATATATATATATAAGGGGTAATTTAACTGTGTATATTATACAGCTCACCCTTCCGACTCATCCCACTAATAACATCTGGCTCCGCCTCTGTTTTTTCTGAGCTCGGGCCTACTGTTGGAGTTCCTTATAGAGCTTAATATGGACTCTGAATTAGGATGAGTTCTACCGAGTTAAACTATATTGTGCGTCTATGTAATTGAAGTGTAGTTTCTATTCTTTAACAAAGGAATAATTAATAGTTAGCAATTAATGAAGTTTCAACCCATGTTCTATTTGGTAAGGGGCAAGAGCCAACTATCTTCTTGGGTTGACATCCACACATTGAAACTCCCAACAAAGCCATACATCAATATCTCATTAAAAAGTTAAAAATAAAACCAGTTCTTCGTTCAAACATGTGGGTTTAGGGATTATCATCGTTTTTATTTTATTTATTAATTATTATTAGTATTATTAGAGAAAATGGCCGGTGCATAAACAATTGAATATGTTGACATTTATGCCCCTCATCATTTTTTTTCCTTTGATATTATAACGGGGTTTAGGGGATCTAACTCTAGATTAAGAGTCTGAGAAGCCAACTTAGATTTTGTCAGATGACATAGTGTTGGCCCTGTCATCATTT
>CAVNYN010209248.1:0-48957 GCA_963692815.1 Nyctanthes arbor-tristis
TACAGTGACTGTACAATGGCTGCTGTATCAGGCAGGGGTAACACATCTGCCACATAAAGCATCCTGCCCTCAACAGGTAGTGATGACACCAATTCTCGGAGAGCTCGGGAGCTCCTTGCGCCTGCTCCCAAGCTAGACGATGACGCAGATTGCGCACTTGGATCCCTATTCACAATAAGAAGTGAAGAAACAGCAGTTGGAGATGTGTCTGAAAGGGCAAGAGTTCCAAGAGAATAATATGCTGCTTCAATCTTCAGTGATAGATCTTCATTCTGAGATCTGCCAGCACTAGACAAGGCTCCAAATGCAAGCCCACTGCCCACTCCTAGAGGAGGAGCAGGCCTGGTTGTTACAACTTTTAAGCAGCTCGGTCTTCGATTATCAGAACTAATCCTGCCTAAACCTCCAACAGAACCATTGTTCCCGCCTGATGGAGCAGTTGAAAGGTACATCCTCCTGCCATCTGATAAAACAGCAACAAGATGCAACCACTTTGACTCTAGGATTGATAAAGGAGAAATGCAAACAATAGACAATTTAGTCAATCGAGATGGGCCCCTCGGCCCTGCTGGCTGTCTACCACCATAGTGAGGATCCCTTTGATTGATCAAATTTCTTTCTTCAGCCACCTTCTTGAGCGGGCCATCTCCATTATGCCCAAGAGAGAATACTTGTATTTTCATCTCCTCAGTGCGCGCATATAAGATATGTCTCTCATTATCAACAACCATTTCAACAATGGGGTCAACAGCTCCAAATTTAAATACATTGGGTACAACCCACCTGCAAGTAAAGGAAACCATAAATAGATACTAAGTCAGATACCAGCAAATATTATATCAAGATTCAAATACACAAGAGAAGACTAAATCAGATTAGTAAAAAAATCAACGATAAGGTTAAATGAGCAACTCTAATCTAAGATAGAACAATGATAGAGTCTTCCATACAAAGAATACAAAGCAAAATTAATAATTCACACTCAACATGTAAAGGGGAAACTACCTTGAAATGACACTTCCCAGACCAGCAGTTAGACAGATTTTACGACACCGCTTTTGCCAACCTGAACTAGTAGTATATTGCATTTCATAAATGTGACCATCACGCCCAGCCAGAAATATGTGCCCTTTATCAGTGCAAGTAATGCATGTCATAGTCACTCCATCTGAGGGAATTGTGTACTCTGGTAGTGGCTGAAGCGAGACTTGTTCATAAGGATCGGTTCCATCACCCCTCCCAGAACAACAAACTCCAACAAGGAGCAGCTGATTGCACAACATATCAGAAACAAAATGAATGGTATATTAGAATATAAAAGCATGAATAGAAATGGAAAGAGAGAACAAAAAATGTCATCAAAAAATGAAATGAATATAAGAGCCCATGATAAAGAAAATGTGGATAAAGATGATCTCTAATCAGATAATAACGCCCAAAGGATAATAAAGAAGAGAATAGCATTAGACTTCAGCAAGTTAAAAAAACGCTGAAAAGTTCACACATATATTTGCGCTGTTCATGAGAAAACATAAATGTTCATATTCCTAAGAGTCATTTTCTAGCACTCTATCCAGGGAAAGAAAAGTGAGGAGATACGAGTACATGATCAGACACCAAGGACTAGAAAAGAACGAAAAATGTATAACCTTAGGATGAAGCATTGAACCAGCAATATAGGAATTTTAATTTGTAATATAGAGCTTGTTCTATGGAGCTTCATGTAAAATAGATTTTGAAAGTTGATTTTTTGGGAGAATGTGTGGTAGAAATGTAAAGAAAGAGTATTGGAAAGTGTGAAACTTTGCTTTTTAAGGAAATTATGTGGTTGGTAAGAAAGCTTGACTTGTTGACCATCTTTCGATTTCAGCTAAAGGTCCCCATAACAAGCTCATAGTTATAAATACACACTAACCAGGCATAGAATAGTAGGTATTTTCAAACTATATCTGCTGTAAAGTTCATGGATTTTCCCTCACAAAGACACTTCAAACCATCATACTTGTCAACCAATATCTAATTTTAAAAGGTAAAAAACAAGAGATAGAGTATTGAAATCTTCATGAACGTAAGAAGATTCCATATAGTTGTGGCTGATCATCCTTTTTTAATCATTTTATCTAAAGCCTTAACATCGGAGAGCAAGGCTTTGGAGATACCCTTCAGTAAAATTCCCAGATAACACTTCTCGAGCAGACATTTTCCACCGTCATGCTTATCGGAAACAGAAAAAATCAATAATCAGGAATAGAAGTAAAAGGTAAGAAGAGAAACAGATAAGAAAAATAAGATTTAGTTCATATCTGGTATCACGCATGATTATCTATGCTCACCATCGAATAAACCAAAAACATTCCCGATAAATCATTTGACAAAGCACAAAAAGGTAAGAGGAAAATAATAACCTCAACAGGAGTTGCCAAGACTAAAAGATATTGAATAGCTTCGACAAACACACCACGCTTGGCTTTGGCCAGACCAACAGCGCAAAGAGCTTGTTCCTCCCCCGTATACTCAGGGCATTGACCATCCCTAAATGACAGGAAGTGTAAAATGTCAATAAAAATTGGATTAAAAAAATAAAAAAGGTTAGCAAAAATTAGAATAAAAAATATATAATTTTCAAGGGAAAAGAAAAGCAAATATGCTGATTGTTAGACATAAGGCTTCCAATTAAATTTCAAGATAGAATACAGCAAATGATAAGATATTCTGAAGATTTTGATTTTTAAATTGAAGATTTTAGGCTTCCAAAAGACATATTTGCTAAGCCTTCGGATAGGAACATGGAAGGGTTGCTGTGTGTAACATTGAAAATTGAATCATAGAAATTATATGAAATTACAAGAGGACTGATAAGCTCTCAAAAGACTTGCCTCTCTCACAAGGATTTCCTGAATTTCAATAATCTCTGCACAAAATGAAAATAAGACTCCCTCCTACTATGAACTATCTATAGTGAGTTAATACCCACTTACAATCTACCCAAACTGCCCTGAACACCCACTTAGCCAACTAATCGTAACCTATCACACTTGAAAAATGAACTATGAGAAGCCAGTAAACTTAGATTACTCATTTAGGCCCAAAAGTACTTAGCAAAACCAAAGAAACACCCAGATTTGCATGAATAGATCTGTCTTGCTTAAAAACCTTAAGTGAACCCAAATTTCAGCTTATGAATAATCTCAAGCATCTAATCAGGAAAGAAAAAATAGGGAAAGAAATATGGGATCTATCACATGGACTTGTGTATTTCATTTCACTTAGTCGAAAAGGCTCATTCTTATATTCCTACCTAGCCCCACTAATAATGTCAAAATGCATAGATAAGCCCCATAGCCATAGTTCCACTCCATTTTTTCATAGCCATAGTTCCACTCCATTTTTTCACTTTTCTTTTTCCATCAGCTCACTCAGGATTCCAAAGAAGACGTCAACTAGTCCCGTAAAATGCATTTATTGCCCATCGAGATCTTGTGCAAGTGCAACTCTCAAAAATTACGACTTCAAATTAGGCTTATCCTTTGTGTTATATGCTTCATTCCTGCGAACTACATGCGTGCTTTCACGTAAGACCCTACTCTAATCATCATGCATCATAAGTGAGATTAAGGAACCACTGACTCCCAAAACCCATGTCCTTATCACGCCATCTGAACCACTATGCTTAAATGCCAGCCCATTGTCACTTTCTTCAGTATTTATAAGTAATCCTCTAAAATTGGTTAAGCAATTTATACTATCAAGATCATAGTTCAAAAGATTTCATAGTCCGTGGAATTTGGAAAACTAAGATTCTTGAACTAAAATGACAATCTGAAATGTCAGCCGGTGCTAGAGAATCTTTGTGGTTTGTGATGCCGGAGGCAATACGAACAAGGACAAGAAATATAAGGGGGAAAGATAGGAGAAGAGATCGAAACGGGAGAAAAACTAGAGGCACTGAAAAAGGAGAAAATAGTAACAAAAATCTGAGGAAGAATCAATACATAATATAATATCATGATTACAAAAGTAGAAACCTCTATTTACAGCATTGAAAGAAAACCTAATTAAGGTAAGAAACTAATTAAATATCTAATTGAAAAAGGAACCTAATTGACAAGGAAATAAGAAATCTAATCTAAATCAAAATAACAATATATACTAAAACTCTAAGTGCTTGTTTGAACCTCTTTAACACATCTCTTTCTAATTTCACCTACCACTGATTTGACTACTGATTTGACAACTATTCATTTATAACCACAAATTTCAAATTTCTATTAAATCTACACCACTCATTTCACCAACTTATAATTTCTCTTTATAAGCCACAAGGATAAAGAGAATCAAACAACCACTAATTCTATATCATATATTGTATAGGATCTCCATCACTTTGTTTCCAATATAGAAAAGGATCTTGAAAGCAAACGTATTGACAAAATATCCTTCACCATCAACTACAGCTCAATGAAGTTTTAACTTGCACTATCTCGTTCCATTCTGTTCTTCAAGCACCTTTTTCTCAGAGCTCATAAAGAATCATATTTCAGAAGTCACGTTGTCACATGAAAGTAACTGCCGAATGCAATGATTTTACGGACAAGTTTTGATTCTCAAACTTAGAATGAGCACATACATTTACTAGCCTCAATTGTTTCTCAAATCACTAAGCATCTGCTGGCAATAACTTCCATATCAGCTTTCAATTATAAATATCTATTTGCATCACAAAAAAACAATTTAAATTCTTTACTGAGGGTGTCAATTTATCAAGAAATGAAATCATTATTAGAACTCTCACCACTTATCAAACCGCCAAAGAAAAAGAGAGTTATCCACTGATGCCCAAGCCCTGCGTATTTCTGGAAATATTCCACATAAAGCAGTTCCCTCCCCACCAGCCGCATTATATCTTTCAATCAGCACCGGAGGCAACTCCCAAGTGTCCACAACCTCAACCAAAGAAGGCCACTGCGGTGAGGAAGTCAGAGGATCAAAACCAATAGCTGTCAATTAGGTAGAAACCATTTATATATCATATTATATCAAGAACGAAATTTTCCAAATCAAAAATCAAATGCAAAAAATATGCATTAAGCCACAGTTTCACGTGATTCATTCAGCTGCCACACCACAAAAACTATAATGAAGAAGTATCCAAAGGTTAATTCTAAAATTATTAAGATTCTCTCTCTCTCTCTCTCTCTCGGGGGGGTTCATTTTTTTTGTTTCCTTATTTATTTATTTGCGTTCTTGATTTTGGGATTATGGAGCCAGCGGAGGGGGCGTCTTTTAGGATTTCTACAAATAAACAGTTCACAATACTCATTTCTTGCAGTTGCAGAATGTTTTCTTTTGCTTGGTTTTAGAGGATTCCTCACCCTCTTATTAATCGTAGCTATGCTTCGATAATTGTTAAAATTCTGCTACTTATTCAGCCCATCTCTGATAGAAGCTTCGTGAAAATAGTGTTGTTGGAGACTATGTTGTTAAGAAGTAAAGAAAAATTACTAATTGTAAAATTATTTTATCAAGAGAGTGTATGGTTGAAAAAGAATTTGGAGCGGAAAAAGTCATTTTGGAAAAGTTATATCATACAAGGGCTAGAAGAAAATTAGTGGATAGATAAATGCAAGCATATTACACATTGCATGGTGTATATGGAAGTCATGTAAGCTAATGTGCCCTACCTATCATTAAGGGGGTGTCCTTAATCTGCATTTTAATGAAGTTTAACAAATGAATCACCCTTTTCTTATGGATTTAAAAGGAATTCCATAAGAATTATATAGAAAAGGTAGAAATTGATGTCTGTAAGTGTATATTTTAACTTAAACTCCATAAAAAAATGCCTAAATCCATGACTTAAAATAAAATCGATTGAAACATATACGTCTATTAAAATCGAAGGGCGATTGAGGACACCTATACTCCAATGGAATCATTAAAATCTAAGTTGAATGTACCGAATTTTACTGGATTTGATTAAAATCTTAATTGAGAACATCTGGATTTATACGGAATTCAATAACCCACTAAAATCCAAGTTGAGGACACCCTCCTAGGTTCAACTCAGCTATACCAAACTTCCTATAAGCTACACGAGAGTTGTACACCCCATCTTGCTCTGACCTAGTTATGTTTATGAGAAATCACATGAATTTACCATCTTCTTTATGGGAAAAAAGAAAAAAACACCACGGCAGCAAAAATCAAATTTCTTGATGCACTTTCTCTGACACTTGTAGCTATGAAACAAGTCCCAATCTTCTCTTGAGGTTGCCTTTTACTTATAAAGCAAGATCCAACATCCAAAATATAGCCCTAGATGAGTTTCCAATTCAAGTTTGTGCATGGAACACATTTTTTTCAGCTACTTAAGGCTGCATATGGAAATCATTTTCAAAAGACCAATTTTTTCCTGCAAGCATTCTCAACCACGCATTCGTTTAAAATCAGTTTTCACATTTCCTAATACAGTCACTCCCCATCCTGCCGCAGGATTCTAAAGCTCACATATTTTTACAAAAATCACCTTCTACAAAATCAAATTCTCAAAATATCAAAACCATAGACCCCTACTTTCTATATGTCCAATTTGAGAATTTCAGAAAGATATAACTTTTCAAATAATAAATCAACTTAATACAACACTGAAGCCTTACATTAGAGGTCAAATTAAACTCCGTCATAGATTCTGTCACGGAATTTGTATTTCATAGGAACTAGAGATATTGGACATGATGCTGGTTCTCACAGAAAACTTTAACAAAAGGCAATTTACAAGTGAGTACTACTGTCACGATCTTTCCAAAAGAAAAAGGATTACAAACAGCAAAAGATGAGGTTATCAATACAAAATTCAAGTATCTTAAAACTGACAATTTTTTTGGATTTCAAATGGATTAAATTTTCATTTCAAATCCCACTAAATGGTTCTGATATGTTTTTGAGTGGGTAAAGAAATTTTATTTGGCTCTAGTTAAAACATCCAAATGACATCTTGAATTCCTAAGCTTTCATATATTCGTGGAATACATGTAAAAATCATATTGTCAATTCTAAATCTAGTCAAATCCCATAGTTCAATAAGAATGCTTCTTAGTACATCTTAGAAACCCATTTAACTATTGTATCATTATCAAAGCAAAATTGATCACAGTTTACAACGTTATATCTCTTCTTTTAATTTCCATTATGATAATTTGAAACTTCCAACTAGAAAGTTCACGTTGATTTCGCCATTGGGCTGTTTTCATTACTAGAGGTACATGAGCAAATAGCTAAAGCAAATCAATCCTTTTTTTTTTTTTTTAATTAGTTCCTGAACCCAGACCACTAACCGCCCGGGGGCGCCCCCCACCCAAAAAAGGATAAAGACGATGAGGAAAGTTCATAATTAAGAACTATCATCGCATACTGCAGCTATTAAATGCAAATTTCATTACTTTGTATCTTAGCACTAGCATATCCCCAACCAAATCACTTCCCACCGCCCCATTCCCAAAAAATATATATATAATAATAAATAAAATAAATAAAATAAAATAATCATAACCGAAAAAATACTGGAAAAAGTCACTTCAGTTATCAAAACGTGCGGTTACCAGGAAATATGAACAGGTGACCTCTTTGGTCTTGCTCAAGAAGTGATTTCTTGCAAGAACTTGTGCCAGAGAAGTAAAAAGAGACTAAATGAAGATGTGAGAAAATAATTGTTTATTAAAAATATCTAATTGAAAACAAAGTTTTACCGGCCGAAGAGCTTTTGAGCAAAACTAAAGCTGGAACAAGCTACCTGAGTACATGCTAATTACACAATCAAAGGATACAAAAATTTCAAGTTAAATCATTAAATAAATACGAGGCGACCCAATTACAGTATAATGCATCTAGCTAAAGACAAGAGCAGTTACGGAACTGTGCACTTACGTACTCCCAGTGCTAGCATAAAGTGGAAAATACTAATATAGCATAAAGTGGAGAATACTAATAGACAATGCAGGAACCTAAATATATTACAACAAGTTGAAAATAAAATACAGCATGAGCATAATGCGTCTATTTATATTGTAATAAAAATTTTATTTTAGTGCCGAACAATCATTCAATTTTCGGACCAATAGTTAAATAATAGGCGTCACAGAGGCTCCCGTAAGGCACTAGGATCCATGGGCGCAGGTTACTTAGTCCCAGACCCAAATAAAATTTAGCAAAGAAAAATAACAATAAAGTCACACAAAGTACCTCCCGGGGGTGAGTGGAATAAGGATGACTGGCGTATCTGGAAGCTTCCAAGGACTCTTCAAGGTCAAGCTGAGCCGCCATCTCTCTGCCAATGCGGTCGCTGACGACAATTCCGGCATTCGAAACATCACGCATCACTATTTCGTTCTGCCAAGCCATCACGAATCAATTGGTTGAGTTTTTGTTACTTAAAAATCCCTATAATTCGAATGTTGTACAAGCGGAAAGAGTTGAAATTTAGGTTCAGAGGCTCGTGCGTGGTGGAGTGCCACTCCACTTGGCCGGCGCCGGTTGTTTGCGGTTGGCGGGGACTCGAATTTGAAGTAGACGAAATTACTTTGAAATTAGGGTTTAAGTTAGGGAAAATTTTATTTGAATACTTCTCGTTTTGTTTGGTGAAGTGCCTCGAGGTAAACTTGGGTTCGGAAAGGTATTGGTTTAATTGGGCCTGGGCTTTGGATTGGTTTACTCTTACGGTAATTTGCAGAAAAGGTCCCAAGATTTGTAATCATTTGAAATTTCATTCTTAACGTTTAAATATGGAGCTGAAGCCCCATAACTACCTAAAATTGGCACAATCCATCCAAATGCATAATTTTTTTTGTTAAAACGTTTGTAGGCTTCGTTTGGCAACTAACTGATCAGATCCTATTATAACCGAATTTATTAGATTTCATCGAAGTTAAGCAAAGGTGCGTGAGGAATACCATGACAGATCTTTTTATCTTAGAAAATATTTGAATTAACATTCACTGTGAACCGACTCCCAAGATCATATTAGTTCACCGGTGGCCTTGGCTCTTTTATTTTAATCAAAAGACTAATATGGCCCGGATATAGTTTATAGGCTTCCCTAGAACTAGTTAGTGGGGGTTAGGATTCCCCTATCATTTCTTATATATATATATATATATTAAAGTAGAATAGTTGCCATATACAGGTTTTCCGCCAAAACAACTATCCTACTTTTATATACTTTTTTATTTTATTTTTGTATTAATAATAATAGTAGTAATCCATTAATTTTATTTTGCTATTATTTTATTCTATAATAATATATCAAATTTTTTATACAATTTTATTTTATACATAATATGCTATTTATTATCCATTAGTATTTCTTATATTTATTCTATTGGTTTTTAAGATATCTTCAAAGATTTAATATTTTTTCAAAATTTTAATAGTTGATAGATAATTTTCAAGTATTGAGTTAATAGGTCTTCCTTTTCATTTCAATTAAGTGTCTACTCATGGGGTTGATAGTATAATAATAAAATTAAATTAGTATCAAAACTTTTACTTTAATTCAATATGATAATAAACCACAATTCATAAAACCTATGACTATATGTTTAGTATATTATTACTTACTCAATTTATTATTTTTTTTGGAAATATATATTGGTAAAAGTTTAAGTTGAAGGGATACAATAGTAATAATATTCAATGGTGATGATTGTTTAGAACAAAAATAAAAAATTCTTTTAAAACAACAATGTAAGCTGAGGGGATATAAAAGTAATAATATTTGATTGTTTCACAAAAAAAATGGATGATGATGATGATTTAGAACAAAAATAAAAAATTCTCTTAATTCTTTTTAGAGCAGAAGTGGTTAAAAATTAATGTTATGAGGTAAATCATATAGAATTTATTCTTTATTGTAATGTTGCGCACCTTGGGTCTTTTGTAATTAATAGGAAGCTGTATAATTTAAATTTTTTAGAATAGATTTAGTGAAATAGTAATTTTTTTAGAGAATGCATATATGAGGAAATGTAAAAAATAATTTTTCTAAGAATTGTGGTGGAGAATGAATATGTGGAAAATAATTCATTCTGATAAATAAATATGAACTACACCATAATATACATAAATAGAATGTGGGTATAGGGTAATTCTGGAGTTATATAAATTTCGTATGCTCTCTTTTCTATACTTTCTTGATTTTTATAATCAACATAAAATTCATTTTATGTTCAAAAAATTCTTCATTCTCATTTTATCACTTAAGAGTATTGTTCATGAATGACACTTTAATTAGCTTTGTGCTAAGTGAAAATATTATACGTTTGAATTTGATTATGTTTATATATATTTTAGTAACATATATATATGAGTGAGTAATACTCAATAAAATTGTGATTATTTAGTTTTTTAAATTGCCACGCATTTTTTTCAACTAATTATTCTATTCCGTACAATGCACATGTGATATCCCAAATTTTACGGACCAAAAGTCAAAGGTTAAATAGTGAAGCCAAGGTCAAAATTTAATTATTTGGGTCGAAGTCCAACTAATCAAAGGGGTTTAAATTGAAGAATTAATAATTGAAGGACTTATGGTTAAGTAAGACTTGTCAACGACCAACTTAAATTAGTTACTAAAGTTGAGGGACTTTATGTGCAATTTTCTACATTTATATGTGTTTAGTCTTTGATTAGCAAAAGAAAATAATTGGCTGGGGCCGGGTGGAGACGCAGGGAGTTCGGCCGAAAGGGGGAAAAATGGAAGGAAAAAAAAAAAGAAAAGAAAAAGAAAAAGGAAGAAAAAGAGAATAAAGTGAGGGAATTACACTTTCATGGTATGATTGGCATTTAGGTTTCGATTTTCTTGTGAAACTTCATAAAGGTAAGTTAAAGAATTATTTTTAGGGTTTATGTAGTTTCTATTGGGTGTTAAATTTGTGGGTTATTCCTATGATTTGAGGTTAAATAATGGATGTTATGTGGAATGAATAATTGGTTTTATTTTTTAGTCTCTATAATATATTATGAGTTGATTTTCATAAATCTTAAAAATTGAGAAATTGGGATTTTGATGTATGGTTTGATATAATGAATCCTAGAGTGGGAAAATATTGAGTTGTTGATATGGATTAGATTTTGATAATTTTTGAAGCCATATGCATGGTATGCGATTTTAGATTTAAAGTTATTGAAGATGGATTTAAGAAAATTTTATAGAATTGAGTAGTTGATGTAGTTTTCTATTGGTTTAAATGGAGTGGAATTATTCTTAGATATGAAATTGGAACTATATGAAAATTAGAAGGGAATTATGCAAAGTTAGTATACGAAATTCTAGTTAAGGAGGAAATATTGAAGTTGAAATTTTTGAATGAAGTATTCTTTGGGATTTTATAGTATTTTGTTAAACTAAAATGAAGTTTTGGATAAATTGGAAGAAAGAAAGTCATGTCTTCTTTAATGAAAAGAAAAACATAAGAGGCTAATATTGAATTATGGGAAGCCAAGCATATATGAACAAGTTTAATGAAAGAATCGAGACGGGAATTAGATTATATAAGGAGTTCTGCCCTTCCAACTTTAGAAGGCCATAACTAATTGTATAAGTGGAATTTTAATAAGATACAAGTTGAAAAAGGATCTTCTATAAATTGTATGTCATCTAAAATTTGAATAACACCATTTAGAGGTTAGTAGGGGTTTTTCACGACATGTTTTGTGAAGAGGAATGGTGCAGACCCGACAACAGACTTTGGGATTCGAAAAAATATTTTAGTGTTCTCAAGCTAATTTTCTTAAGCCCAATTTTATATATGATGAACTTATATAAATGTTCTACCTTATAGGAAAATTTCATAAACATATGATACCGTTATTGAGTATAAAATGGTTTTAAATAGGCATTGTCCAAATAGGGGAAAAACTCAATGATCCTTGTTTAAGAGTTGCATAAAGCCTTGATTCAATAACGGATGTGCATGTTTGATGGAAGAGTTAAGTGTAGAAATGATGAGTAATTATTGAGCTTTCTAATTTAGTATATAATGATGAAAGATTATTACTTAAACTAGAAAATCTTTAACTAGTAAATAAGCTAAAAAGAATGTAAATAAGATGAAGCAAGGATAAGTCAAAAGAATTTAGTTATGTGTGTAAATAGAGGAATATAAAGGAATTAAATGTTGATTAGACTTTTATATAATGTTACAGAAAATGCCAAAGATTAAAAAGGAAATAGAACGAGAAAAGAGCTATATTGCTACCTAGCCGGTGAGTGGAGTCTGTCATCTACTTTTCTTTCTAAATGAAATATGATATTCTTTGATTTCATAGAAAATTGCGATGTTTTGTAAAGAATGTATTTCTATTGAATTTCACAAAAGTTGATATTTCTTTAGAAAGTTCATGTGAATGTTTGTATGAGATGATGTTTCATGATTTTAATGAATGTTTGAGCTGATACATGATTTATGATTTATGAAAATCCCCCAAGTTGTATACAATGTTATGAATATGCCGCTTACAGGTGAAGGGGCCTATATTGCTCAAGCTGACCAAATGATATGCTGCTTACGGGCGAAGGAGCCTATGGCTTAAGCTGACCAAATGAATGTCGCCCAGGCGAAAGGGGCTTACGTGCTAGCTATGGATCAAGCTGTTTATTGTGCCGTATAGGGTGAAGGGGTCATATGGTACCATGACCCAGGTTGGTGTCTACGCGTGTATGACTTGTATCATGATCATGTGATGTTGGATAATCTTTGGGGAAAATTCTAGGATGATCTTGAAATGAAATGATTTTTATGATATTTTCAAGTGGATTTTACGATGATTATTAAATGAATGATATTCACGATGTTTTCTATTGAATTCGATGCTGATTATCAAAAGAAATGATGTTCATGATGTTTCTAATGTGAAACAATATTGACGTTATGTTGAATTATATTTCAGATCATGAAAGTCTAGAATTGACTTGAACGTTTTATTCGAGATTTTTACAAAAGTTATATTTTAATTTTCAGAAGCATGTTTATTTTCAAAACTCTACTCACTGGGTTAGTCAGCTCATATGTTTTCCTAAATAATTTTCTTTTCAGGTAGCAATCAGAGTTTAGGCAACGCATTATGACCGAGCCTGCTAATTCAGGAAATTCGAATCACCACATAAAGGGTATTATGTGTTTGTTGTTACTATGAATTGTAGGCTTTGATAAGGTTAACTTACCATAAGGTATTGGGTGTTCTCGTGGAAATCATAGTCGGTTTAGTATATTTTTTCAATTATGAGGTAATGTTACTTATAATGGGAAAATTTGAAGTGTATATGAGTTTGATGTTGTTTGTTAAACATGTTGCTTTGTTAACAACTTAGGAGAGATGCTGTCAAAATTTTCTAGAATAATTAGAATGTACATGAGCCTTGACGGTAAATTCTAACTTTCAGTTAGAATTTATCGTCAGCGCACGTCACACTTTTAATAAATTAGAGGTAATATATATATATGGGAATGCATCAGGTGCCGAACAAACACAAAATTTAATACTTAGAATTTATAGATTTTGGCTACTATTAAAAAAAAAATCATTTGGGATGAAACCCAACGTAGAAATGGCCAGTCGATTATCATCACTTGGTAAACTTATAAATGAAAATATAGGGGAATTTTTCTCTTTATTACTTTGAGACTATTCTTCATTTTTCATTTTTTCTAAAATAATTAACAATTGATAATTTTTTAAACTAAGGTATTTTTAAACTAAGGAATTTTTTTTTAAAAGAAGAAATAAGGAAAATTTTTTTGTGAACAAAATCATAATAGCGGACTGGTGGCCCTCAACTCTCAGATAATAATTAGGTCAAATTAATCAATACAAACAAAGGTGGCCAGGCTTTCATCAAAATGCAATTGGTACAATTAAAATATACAACCACTCTGACAAAAAGAACATGCAATACAACCCATGTAATACCGTTGATAAAAAATATTGAAAGAAATTAAAAACGTTTTATTAGTAGTAGTTCTTTCTTCTATTCAATTGTTTCGATAGTTCTACAAACAAGAAAGGAAGCTCTTGAATCAGACAAAAAGAGAACGAAAACAACAAAAATAATAAAATAATAAGGACAAGAAAGAAAAGAAAAGAAAAAGAAAAAGAAATTTTCTCAAATCTGATTCCTATTCATTTTTCTCTCTTTTCTTAATTTCTCCAACCAATTCGGAGAGCATTTTTCCAACGGACTTGGAATTAATTAGTAATCAATCCAGTGAAGGAGACTATTTAGTTGCCATGCTTTGAAGAGACGAGCTCGATTTATATTTCGATATGAGCAAAATTATAAATGGGAAGCTAATGGCTGCGCATTTGTTAGCTAAACATAGCCTTGTCAACAATGTATCACGTAGGTGGGGGCTTCTCCACCGGACTTTATTGTAAACGTTTTGGAGGTTGATGCAATGGAATGCGATAACAAAATTTCCTCATTTGAAAAAAGATAGAGAATAGAATAAAGAAACAATTTAAGCTCCCCAAAAAAAAAAATTGAAGAATTAGGTGAATTACAAGGATCATCATTTATTACGACTTAATTATTTCACAGGTATTGATATTCTCCTCAAAAAAATGAGTAGTGCTATTTATTTCTATGTAAAAGAAACTTTCTTCCTTCATCTGAGACCTAAAAATTCTTTAAAAGTTACACTAACGCTCCAGATGAACTTGAAACTTGACCCTTCCATATATTTTAAGTTTTTTTAATGACACTTAATAACTATTACTTCAAATACATGTACATATAATTCACCCTTTGTATGTGTAATGCGCATACTTATTAATTAATCGTTAAAGCAAAAGGAGAATATGTCCTTTATCTTTGCTTGAGTTTAGAGACTTTAATATGGTAAAATAAATTAATTCATGGCTCTTCTATGGATCTCCCTATAAATAGGTGATTGAAGTTGGCCAATCCACATACACACACTCAATTTATATTACTATAATCCAATTACTCACTTCATACTTTGAAGTTATGAATAACCGACGCACCAACAGAACCCCACTTCTGAGCTACCCGGTCGGTAGTAAGCCTAGCAAAAATGGCATCCAACGCTCTGATTTCCCAGCGGGTTTTGTCTTTGGTTGTGCAACATCCGCTTATCAAGTGTGCATGCGTGCATGCATGTGGAATGTTCAGCAAATCAACTACGCTAAAATTAAACAAGTCAAATTAATTTACTCTTAAAATATCGATCTTGTTAAAAAAAAAAAAAATTGCACATTCTCTTAACATTTTTGTTATTTATTTTTATATATCTCTGTCGAAGTTGGATTTATCCCTTCAGTTGATTTTGTTCTCTTTGCCATGTAATTACAGGTTGAAGGTGCATGGGCTGCAGATGGCAAAGGAGCAAGCAACTGGGATGTCTTCACGCAAACAACCCCTACTCTCTCTCTCTCTCTCTCACACACACACACACAGAGACACACCAAACTGAACTAGGTTTATACATGCTGAGCATGTTTGTTTGTGTGACAGAGAAAATTGATGGTGAAGCTACTGGATGTGTCGCTATCAATCAATACAATAGGTTGAAGGTAATTCAGCCATGTAATTACATTCTTTTTTTTAAATTTATTTTCAAAAATCTAGTTTAATTAGTACTATTTCCTTTCAATTTTTTGTTATGAAGTTGTAGACTCCGTAGAAAAATAAAATCCTTAGCTGAATAACTTTTATTTGCTTTCTAATGGTGCAGGAAGATGTGGCTTTGATAAAGAAAGTGGGATTTGATGCATATCGATTTTCAATTTCATGGAGCAGAATACTGCCAAGCATATTTACAAAATCATCATAAAGTAATCTGTTTAACACTAGCATTATCGAAAAAGAAAAGTCTCATGGAGTTTTGCCATTATTTGAATCTTTGGAGGAAAAATATCCACTGGCATCAATAGAGAAGGAATCAAATACTATAACGATCTTATAGACTTGCTCCTGTTTGAAGGTTGACGAGATCTGAACAGTATAATACAATTATAAAACGAGACAAATTAATTCTTCTCAAAATAACTCTTATATATATTTACTTTGTGTACAGGCATTACACCCTATGCAACTATCTTCCATTGGGAGGTTCCTCAGTGCTTGGAAGATGAGTATACAGGCTTCTTAAAACCTCAAATTCTGTAAGTAATTCAATAATGCGCTGTAACACATTAACGTGCGCCTTTGTGCGTCTAGCTAAAAAAAGCATTACCAAAGGGGTACCATCAATGACACGCACATATACAATATTACATGTGTTGGTACAATCTATATATAGGAAGGATTTCTGTGAGTTTGCGGAGCTTTGCTTCTGGGAATTTGGAGATCGGGTCAAACACTGGATCACACTGAATGAGCCATGGTCCTACACAGTTCAAGGCTATGTGAATGCTAATTTCCCTCCCTCTCGGGGTGCAACTTCAACCACTAGTCTTTCAAAATTTATCCATCCTTATAGAGTCAGAGCTGGAGCTGGAGTTGGAGATGTATTTGCTCCTACAGCTGGAAATCCAGGCACAGAACCATATACTGTGGCACATCATTTGATCCTTGCCCATGCAGCTGCCGTTGATATTTAGAAACAAAAGTTTCAGGCACTACTAATCATATTGTCCTCTATATATATATATATACATATGTGTGTGCGTTGAGGATCAGTTTTTTTTTTTTTTTGAAACAAATGACTCATTGATCTTCAATATTCATGGCATCATACATGATAAAGGCCAATTAAAAAGTAGGAGCATCTCTCCACATAGAAGGACTAGAAAAGTATCGAGACATCTTCGCTAACTTGTGCGCCAGAACATTACCCTCCCTATGGATGAATTTGTTAGGATCGATTTAGATTCCGATGCTACCTTTTGTGGAGGAAGTTGTAGAACTAGCAAACTTCGCAACTAAAGTTGAAATGAGGAAACTAAGAAAAATAGATGAACAATAAACAAGGGACAAACTTGTACAATAATTTCAATACTTGCAAAAAGATTAGAACGCCTTCTCTCTACACATAAGGAGAACACAATGGATTATTTCTCTCTTATTGTAGGAGAAAATAACTCTATTCTACAAAGGAAAAACCGAAATACACCTTTAGGAGAAACCTTTCTTTTTTCTCTCTAAAACTCCTCTTTCTCTTCTCTAAGAATAGGTTATGAAAGCTTATGAACTCTTGCCCTATTTATAGAGTTCATTTCTTAATCCCTAAGAAAATTAAACCGTCATAGACAACTCGTGGACAACTCGTGCTTGGTTGTCACTAGCTATACGATCTTCAAGTTCGACTTGAATTCTTCTTCTTCCTTTACAACTCATGCTTAGTTGTCAAGTCCAAGTTTTAACCATTAAGTAATCTTACATTGCCTTTGACTTAGTCAATAGGATTGTTCGATTCGGTTTTGAACTCTTAAGGATAAGCTTTATCCTTTAGCAAGTTGAAGAGTTCGATTTGAACTCAAACTCTTACTTTTCAAAACTTATCTACAAGCTTCTACAAAAGTGGCTTTACTATAACAAAATTGGACCCTATAACTCGAGCATTGTTGAAGAAACCTGTTGCAATCCTTAATCACAGCTCCAAATTTAGTCGTATCCATCATGTTGAGGATCAGTTTTAATTGCAACTAATAATATAGATAGTTTAATTATAAAAGTTTTATTGACACCTCAAATGAATTAATGCACAATAAGGTATGTAATATTTATGTGAGGTATCAAATTTTATATAGTTGACACCACGTATGTTTATACAATCAGAATCAATTATAATTACAGACACATCAAGGAGGCAAGATCGGAATAACAAATGTCTCATGATGGTACGAGCCATACGACCCCAACTCCCAAGCTGATGTGGATGCTGCTTCAAGGGCCCTCGATTTCATTTTGGGTTGGTAAGTAGCGCTGATAGTGTAATTAACTTGTTGCAGAAACCCGTTTAATAATTTGATCAATCAATTGATATATTTAGCCTCCAGTTAATTAAGTCATGCACAACATTTTTTTCTTTATTAATTCAGCTTTGTAGCGCCATTGGTGACCGGTGATTATCCAGAAACAATGAGAACAAATGTTGGAGACCGCCTTCCCACATTTACACCGGAAGAAGCCAGCTTGGTGAAAGGATCCTATGACTCCCTAGGCATAAATTACTACACGGCCAATTATGCGCAAGATTATACACCTCCTACGCCTGCAAAACCTAGTTACACGACTGATTAGCAAGTGCAATATTTTCGTATGTACTGTGCCAATTATTTATTCACGTGTAGTCACAATTCTTTGTAATAAATCATGGAAACGCGATACTGACTCTTCCAGTTATATATTTTTTATTTCAGCCTACGATTATGAAGGCCACTATATTGGTCCCCAGGTATATGCTCTTTAACTTTCTAAGGAAAAAGATAGAAATGGAATAGAAAAAAGATCAACAAGTCATGGTAGTGTATGTTCTCGTACCATAATTGCTGCAATAAATTAATTAAGTTATTACTATACTTATTTATTTGTCTTATTATTATTGTTATTATTAATTATTATTATTATTTATTTATTTATTTTAGGCTGGTTCAAGTTGGCTCTATGTTTATCCGAGTGGGATTTACAAGCTGGTGAATTATGTTAAGGAAACATATAACAATCCCCCCATTTACATCACAGAGAATGGTAGTATATAATAATTATATATATATATATATATATATGGCACGTTTGTTAGCTATTCTTTTATATTATAATAATAATAATGATAATAATAATAATAGACGTTTTGTAATATTGTTTTCGATTACTAATTAATGTGTTTTATTGGATGAATGAATGTTAATTTGTTTTGGGGTGGATGAAGTGAATGATACCTCCGAACCAGCCTCAGAAGCTCGGATTGATAATAAGCGGATTACATATCACACGGAGCATCTTATCAATCTTAAGAACGCAATCGAGTAATTACTTCTCACAAAAAAATCGTAAAATTATCAAATTAACTAGTTATCTAGCTAGCTGAAAATATTCAATACACATACACACACATATATATAATGATCTTCTTTTCTCATTTTCAGTGACGGTGCTGATGTGAAGGGTTACTTCATATGGTCAATGTTTGACAATTTCGAATGAGCCGAGGGGGTACAGTGTTAGGTTTGGCATTACTTATGCAGATTATGTGAATGGCCACTTGAACAGATACCCAAAAAGCTCTGCTGTATGGTTTATGAATTTCTTGAGCAACACGCCCAACAAGCCCCTCGCTATCTCATTAACATCGAAGAGACAACAAGCGCAAGAAAATGAAGAAGAATATGGCTCACTGAAGAGGTTAAGGAGCGGCCGAGTGCAAAAGAACGTCGATGTCTCTTCTCGTGCTTGATCATTGGTATTGTTGTGTTGATTTCGTGCATTCGTGTGGTTTGCTTTTATTTCCTTGGTGTGGATTGTGCAGTCACACACACACACACACACATATACATATATATATATATATATGCTGCATTTGAATAAATGGAACTTCTCCGGTTCCTTTGGTGGTTGTAATAAATGTCGACTCGTAATGTTTGTATAACTTTTGTTGGTGTGGTTTTTTTATCAACTCGTCATCATCATGGTGTAATAATAAGAGAACTCTCATGTGAAATTTAGTTGGTTTTCTCTCAATTTGGTTTTTTTGTCCTCATCCTTTTAATCTTTCTCAGTTGTGTTGTATTTCATATATATTATCGAGGGCAAACGTTGGTTGTTGCAGTTCGCGTCCAAGGAGATTAACCTAGAGCATGCATGACACATAGAGAATTCTTGATTAATCTCAAATCATTACAAACTTCCAAAAACGAGGTATTTTGAAGACAAACTTGTAACTCAAAGACTGATGAAGGCGTATGTGGGCCACTTTTGATTTTAATAATTGATCTATAAACAATAATATAAGGTTCTTAATACAATGCCGAGTGTCAAGACTTTTACAATGTCCATTATGGGCATTTGAAAATTAATCCTGAGCTTATAATACAAGTATTATATATAGCATGTACATAATTACAAAAGCTCAGCTAATCTAATTCCCATAATCCATGGATTGGAATAAAAAACTACCCATGAAATTAACCCCAAAACATGCAAAATGAAAACCCATAACACCAACAACAGAAAATAACAATAATAATGATGATAATGAATACATGTGTTGGAAGAATTCTGCTCCTAATAAAAATAATGATGATGATGAGTACATGTGGTGGAAAGAATTCCGCTCCTAGTAGCAATAATGAATACATGTGGTGGAAGAATTCTGCTCCTAATAATTTATCCGGTCCCAACTGTAGATTCGGTAGACGTCTGGCAGACATCTTATGTGGCGTGTTGTGATTGGACAACTCGCCAGACGTGTGGCGGGTGAATAGAACTGGTACATCTATGGCGTCGCATTTTGTTTTCCGCTACCTTTTTTCTTATCTCCATTTCCTTGGTTATATATAGCTTATTGGCATGTTAACTATTAACTCTGCAGTATTCATTTATTTATTTAATTATTTTTTTGGTGACGGGTAAATGATGAAAGGATGTCATGTAGAGGGTACCAACTTAACGGGGAATTCTGTGGTACACAAGACGTTATTCTTGCCTTCAATTCATAGAAGGGGAAAAATTGGAACAAATTAAAAGCGTTTTTATTAATGTTTCAATAGTTCTACGCTTCTACGTATTAACAAGAAAGGAATTCTCTCCAATCCGACAGAAAGAAAAAGAAAACAAAAAACAATAAAATATAAGGACAAGAAAGAAAAAGAAATGTTCTCAAAGATGATTCCTAATTATTTATATATTTAGTTTGTCACTCTAAACACGGTAGAATCTAAAAAGAAGATTAATCGAACGTTAACTTGCTTCTTGATGTACTATATTTATTCTGACTTACTTAACGTCAAATCTATCAGTTTACTCCTATAATAGAAATTGCTCGCAGACGACACAATATCATCTTTTTCTTTAAATTTTTGTCACTTACCCAACTTTTAAAAATTTTTATTACTTTAAATGCGGGAACATATAATTCACCTTTTGCTTAAGACGTGCAATTAAAGTGCACACTTGTTAAAACAAAAAGAGAAGATATCGTTTAGATCTTTGCTTCAGTTTGCAGACTTCAATATAAAATTAATGCATGCCTTTGTATGGATCTCCCTATAAATAGGTGATTGTAGTTGGCCAATTATTCACATACTCTTACACACATAAACTAACACATTCAAGTTACTCTAGTAGAATACAACTTCACTTCATACTTTGAAGTTATGAATAACCGATGCACCAATGACATGGCCACGATCCATCGCTTTGATTTCCCAGCGGATTTTGTCTTTGGTTGCTCAACGTCAGCTTATCAGGTGTGCATGCATGTGAACTATTCAGCAAATTATCATCGCTGAAATAAAACAAGTCCAATTAATTTACCCCTAAAATATCGATCTTGTTAAGAAAAATCACATTTTTGTCATTTATTTTTATCCCTCTCTTTGCCATGTAACCGCAGGTTGAAGGTGCATGGAACATAGATGGTAAAGGCCCAAGCAACTGGGATGTCTTTACGCAAACAAGACCTGGTCTCTCTCTCTCTCAAACTCAAACTAAGCTAGCTAGGTTTATACATACTGAGCATGTTTTCTTTGAGTGACAGATAAAATTGAACGTGGAAGTGGAACTACTGGATGTATTGCCATTGATCAATATCACAGGTTGAAGGTAATTCAACCATGTAATTAATTACATTTCTTTTTGGAAATCCGAGTTCACTTAGCACAATTTCCTCTATTTTCTGTTATGAAGTTGTAGACATAGAAAAAAAAAAATCTTAGCTGAATTATTTAGATCTATTCATTTTCTAATTGTGCAGGAAGATGTGGCTTTGATAAAGGAAGTGGGGTTTGATGCATACCGATTTTCAGTTTCATGGAGCAGAATATTGCCAAGTATATATACAATCATCATAAAGTAATCTGTTCAATGTTGGCTTAATTTATCAAAAAGAAAAATCTGACGGAGTTTTGTCATTAATTGTTTGAATCTTAGAAGGAAGAAAATCCAATGGCATCAATAGAAAAGGAATCAAATACTATAACGATCTCATAGACTTACTCCTACGTGAAGGTTGGTGAGACTTGAATATACACTTATAATATAATTATAAAATTAAAGAGACAAATTCTTCTTGCATTAATTCTTATACTTACTTTCATGTAGGCATTACCCCCTATGCAACTATCTTCCATTGGGACGTTCCTCAGTGCTTGGAAGATGAGTATACAGGCTTCTTACGCCCTGGAATCGTGTAAGTAAATTAATGTGCACTTTCGTGTATGTGCACAAGCACATTTTGTTTCCAAGGAGGCTAAATTATATATGTTTAATTCCTCTGGAAACTAAGAAAACCTCTGTACATATATAGTATTAAATGTTTTGGCACAATCTATAAGAAAGATTTTTGTGAGTTTGCTGAGCTTTGCTTCGAGGAATTTGGAGATCGGGTGAAACATTGGATCACACTGAATGAGCCATGGTCCTACACGGTTCAAGGCTATGTGAATGGTAATTTCCCTCCTGCCAGGGGTAAAACTCCAACCCCTGGTCTTTCAAATTTGATCCATAGTTATAGAGTAAGAGCTAGAGACAATGGAGTTGTATCTGCTCTTAACGTCGGAAATCCGAGCACAGAACCATACACTGTGGCACGTCATTTGATCCTTGCTCATGCAAAGGCCGTTGATATTTACAGAAAAAAGTTTCAGGTACTGCAGAGCATATAGCATTTTTATTCTTGGCTATATCGGTCCACTTGGCAACCAATTATAGTTAGCATTTTTAATTATAAACGTTTATGATCAAAGCTAATTATATGTAAGTACTACTTTCGTCCCAAAAAAATGGTCCTATTCATTTTTTCACATAAATTAAGAAAAGTTAATTAATAGTATTTGAAAAGTAAATATTTTAATATCATTTACCCATTATACCATTTCATCTATTAATTATTCCACTTTAACAATTCTATCTCTTTGATAGCTATGTACAGTAAATAAAGGCATATAAGAGAACATTTTAACTACTTTTAAAAAAAGAAACTGGAACATATTTTGAGATGAACGAAAAAAGAAAACTATACTATCTTTTTAGGATGAAAGTAGTAATTAATACAAAAATTCTGAGATTTTGTAATGTAACATGGGCATGGATCATGTATGCATAGCCACGTCAAGGAGGCAAGATAGGAATGACAAACGTCTCAGCATGGTACGAGCCACTCAATCCCGCATCACAAGCTGATATAGATGCTGCTTCAAGAGCCCTCGATTTCATGCTGGGTTGGTAAGTAGCGCTGCCCGTTAATTTATCTTATTGCGGGAAACTGTTTAACTAATTTGATTGATTTTTGTCAAAGGCTAAAGTGGTAGATTTAATCAAAATTATAGAAACTTTTTAAAAGTGCTAGACCTGGCCTCTACTTAAGGCACGACATTTTCCCCCCTTTCTTCAGGTTTGTAGCACCTTTGGTGACGGGTGATTATCCAGAAAAAATGAAAAGAATAGTTGGAGACCGGCTTCCCCCATTTACTTATGAAGAAGTCAGTCTAGTGAAAGGATCCTATGATTTTCTCGGCATAAATTACTATACAGCCAATTATGCGAGTGATTATACCCCGCCTACGCACTCACGACCCAGTTACATAACTGATCAACATGTCGCATATTCAAGTATGTACTAGCTAGGCCAATTATTTATTCACGTGTAGTCACAATAGTTAATAATCATGGAAACACCATACTGACTCTTCCGTTATATATTATTTAGCTGAACGTAATGGAGTGCCTATTGGTCCCCAGGTATATATGCTTTTTTAACTTTGTGAGGAAAAATATAAATTAAGTAGGAGATAGATCAACTAGTCATTATTTATTTATTTATTTATTTATTTATTTGTTTATTTATGTCAGGCTGGTTCGAGTTGGCTCTATATTGTTCCGTGGGGGATTTACAAGCTGGTGAATTATGTTAAGGACACATATAGAAACCCCCCAATTTATATTACAGAGAATGGTAGTATAATTATATTTAGCATGTCAGTTACCGATTATTTTCTAATATAACAGACATTTTGTAATTTTTTTCCATCACTAATGTGATTTATTGGATGAATATTAATTTGTTTAGGGGTAGATGAAGTGAACGATACCTTCAAACCAGACGCAAGAGCTCGGATTGATGAGATGCGAATTAAATATCACACGGACCATCTGAACAATCTTAATAAAGCAATCAAGTAATTACTTCTCTCGCATCAAATTTGTAAAATGTCAAATTAACTAGCTAGCAGCTAGTTGAAATAATATTCAATATTATATAAAATATTAAATTAAATGATCTTCTTTTCTTATTTTCAGTGAAGGTGCGAATGTGAAGGGTTACTTCATATGGTCAATGTTCGACAATTTTGAATGGGCCGAAGGGTACAGTGTTAGATTTGGTATTATTCATATAGACTACCTGATTGGCCGCTTGACCAGATACCCAAAAAGCTCTGCTACATGGTTCATGAATTTCCTGAGCAACACGATCAACAAACCCCCCACTATTCCATTCACATCGAAGAGCTCAAGAAAATGAAGAAGAATATGGCTCGGTGATGAGGCTAAGGAGCGGCCGAGTGTAAGACATTGATGTTGTTTGCTTTTATTTCCTTGGTGTGGATTGTGCAGGCATATAGCTATCTATATACGCTGCATTTCAATAATTGGAACTTCTCCGCTTTCTTATCAATGGTTGTAATATATATATATATATATACTCGTCAAGCGGAATAACTTTTTATGGTGTGGTTTCTTTTTATCTACTCGACCATCATCGCGTTGTAATAAGAGAATTCTCATGTCAAATTTAGTTGGTTTGCTGGGTTTCCCTCAATTTGCTTCTTTTTTTTGTCCCTGTCCTCTTTCTCAATTGTGTTTTATTAGATACTCCCTCTGTGCACAAAGATATTCCTCTTTAGTATTTCACAAAGATTAAGAAAATTTAATTAATGTCATTGGAAATATACAATTTAAGAATATATTTCATAATATATCTTTTAATTTATTTAATATTTCACTTTATTTCTTCTTTATTGTTGATTTTCATGCATCATAAATAAATGTATATTAGAAAACTAAAAATTTAATTAATGAAAGGAGAATATAATTTGAGACAGATATAAAAGGAAACGAGGAATATCTTTGTGAGACAGAGGGAGTATATATTATCGACGGCGAACGTTGGCGGCTGCATTTCACATCCAAGGAGAAACATGGAGCATCCATGATATATAGAATTCTTGATTCTCAAATCATTACAAACTTCCGAAAACGAGTTATTTTGAAGACGAAATTTTAACTCACAGCTATAGTAACTGTAGCGGCAACGCGTCTACGATTTGACTAAACGGGTGCTTGTTGTAAATGCGTTTTGACTGTCCTGACAACTACACTATTAGAGCGTCTCCAATGCATAGTCTTAGACATTGGACGGTGAAGAGGAGAAAAATAGAAAAAAGATTATTATTTTAATTGAATGTTGGTGGAAAGAGGTGTAGGAAAAAAAGAGAGAAAAGTGAAAAAGAGAGATATATAGACAGAAATTCAAAAATAATAAAAAATAATAGTGGAGAAAGTGAAGATAAAGGTGTATTTGTAAAAGTAAGGAAAACATGTTGTAAATAAGATGAGAAGTGATTAAAAGGAAAATGGAAATTAAAAAAAAAAAAAGAGGAAACAAATGGGATCCACCAATTTTTATGTGTGCCTCTCTCTTTTTCGACCTTGAAGGAGGGCATTTAGCATTAGAGATGCTCTTATCAGTTCGGCCAACTTGCAGCTCAATTGCTCTGCGCCCACTATGAGATTGACTAGCCTATGGTGCTCCTACTTGGCTATGCGACACTATTGGTTGCTAAGCCAAACTACGGTTTGAGTCCCACGTATCAGTCTTCGTTTGACGAGTTTAGCCAACTTGCGTCTCGATGCTTTGCCTCTGCCCCCATTATGAGATCGACTAGCCTTTCACGGTGCTCTTGCTTGGTTATATGCCACTATTGGCTGCTCGGTTAGACTCGATTTGTCGCCTACGTGTCCCATCTTCCTCATGCCGCGTCAAACTAGTGATGTGTAATAAAAGAAAAGAGTGATGATACTGATTAAGTTTTCTGAAAGTTTGAACAAACTTTTTATGTACAATTAGTAGAAATATCCAAAAGAGAAGACTATATATACTGGGGAAGACAAAACGTTGCTCTTTCTAAGCCTAGGTTGAAGACTACGCCCAATGTGTTTGCAAATTAATTCTATTTTTAAATAAAAATTAATCAAATAAATCACATTCATATATTTTATGAGACCCGTATATGCACAAACCTTCACTATTCAATCTCTCTCTCTCTAAAATGAGTTTGCAAATGAGCATTTGGCCAAAGTTTGGGGAATCTTTTTTTTTTTCCCCTTTTTTTTTGACCTTTCGAAGTAAAGTTTGGGGATTTATGTGCACATTGAACTAAGCTTTGACATTGCAATTTTTAGAGTTTTGGGACTAAAGTTTGAAATATGTTAAGAGTTCGGGGATTTATATGCACATAAACTAGAACACAAAAAATCAACGCGTTGCTTTGTTTTCCCAATTCCAAGATCGAACTAAAGACGAACGAGAGCTGAAGATAGAAGAAAGAAAGAGTGAGCGAAAGGACAGTACCCAGAAGGGAGAGTCCATGGGGAATGCCTGAGGGAGATCACAGGCAACCAAAAGCCCACAGATGCAATGACCGGGCTGAAGATGTCATACAAGTAAGGATTTATTTTTGAAACCCCTCCTTAAACCCTTGATGTGCAAGTGTAAGGCTAATTGAGTTTTGCGGTATCATTTTTTGATTTACCTATCTCATATTTGTACTGGAACTGGAAATTTGAAGGGAAATGGGCGTACCCGTTTTGATGAATTCTTCTTTTTGTTTACTTTTCGAAGTTTAGTTTAAATTTCTAATTAAGGTTTTGGCTTTCATTTTAGTGAGCCATTCCAGAATATGTTACTCCCTTCGTTCCACAGAGATATTTCCCTTTTATTTTTTACATAGATTTTACATAGATTAAGAAAGCATGATTTAATTTTATTAGAAATGTACAATTTAACAATATATTTCTTATTATACCTTTTGATTTATTTAATATTTCACTTTATTTGCTCTTTTTTTTATTACTATGCACAATAAATGAGGGTATATTAGAAAACTAAAGTGTTAACTTAGGAATGGGGAATATAACTTGGTACTAATAAAAAAGAAAAGGAGAAATATCTTTTTGGATGGAGGGAGTATTTGGGATATAATTTATTTTGATAGTTTATAGGCTTCTTCTTTGTAGCTAAAATTTTAGCTTTTTAGAAAGAAAGAAAGAAAGAAAGAAAGAAAGAAAGAAAGAGATTGTCTTTTAAAATGTCTGGTGCAAAAGTAGGGAGAGATTATAGGGAATTGTGAAAATGCGAAAATATGTGGTTGGTGTGACATTGATTTTTTTTTTTTTTTTTTTTTTTGTAGTGAAAAACTAAGTTGCAGAGAAGGAGGTTATTATTTGGTAAAAACGAGGGGTGGAAATTTTGTGCATCCATTAAACGTGTAGAAAAAGGTTGAGGAATGGTAGTTTATACGAAATGTATGGTTAAAATTGGATTCAGGTTAGAGTTTGATCGGATTGTAATTCAATCCAAAACAAGGACTCCAAGAAATTAATGATAGGGCAAAGTGAAAATTGCAATTCCGTCTGTGGTAGTACAGAGTCCTGAATGCCCTTCCACATGCTGGGCAGCTGTACAAATATATTTATGTATGCCGGATAGATTATGTCATGCTTGCCAAACATTTTATGGGATTCTTTTAGTCAAAATATAACGGCAGGTTGAGATAATGTGATTGGGCCACCCCCAGTTCTTGAATGGTTAGGAGTTCTATCTAATTTCACAATTTGTAGAAATAGAGCACATTTATTTTGACAACTAATAACACAACAAAATAATAGGGGAGTGAAGATGAAAGGCTTGCATATGGCCGCCACTTCTCTTTTGTTTAGTTAAACATTTAATGGAAATGGAAGGCTTGAGCTCTGTATCCTATTATTTGAAAAAGAGCATTCTGAAGCAAAACGTTTATGTATTACTACCAAAGAACTTTCCTGTATTAGATCCACCAGAATAAATTAGGAAAGGGGAAGGTAATTGTCTAGACAGACGTGGACAGTCACTTGACGAGCCTCAAACCGGGTTTGATTAACAAAATGAAACATCAAAAATCTTTGGAACTCAGTTTCTTAATTTTATCCCTCGATTTGCAAAGGAAGGTGATACAATTTGATTTCATCTTAAAAGAATTGATTTCGTCAGGCAAACCAGCAAAGCATGTAGGCATAATACGAAAATTGAATCCCTTCGAAGTCCTTATACTTACTCCCACTTATGGCATTGCAAACACCTTTAATACCATCAGTCCCATTTTCTCTATAGCAACCATTACCCTCATTATGGCATGCTCGAGTTTTCTGCTATTTTCCAATTCTATAAGTCAGGCTTGTCATCCATCTCCTCAAGCTCCTGCTACCGTGCCCCTCAGGTTGCTAATGTCATTGATGAAATGCTGGGGTGTCAAATTGTTGCTTCATTGATCGTATTCTTTTATGTGTTCTGAAGATCACTAACCTAGTGATGCTACTTAACTGCAGAAGAGAAATTCTGCCATCTAGGTTCGATGCTTTCGGATGACTATTTGCAGCTGGATTCATGTTCATTTCAGTTGTGGACTGGGTAGAAATGATGCGGCATTTGGAATTTATTTGAGACCTATTCATAATTAGGATTGCTTCTATTTTAATTTACAGTTATCTTATTTTTGGAGACAATTTTAGGATTGTTTTTTAATTCTTTTTCCTACCTTAATTTCCATTAAACCCTTTTAGTGCCTGTTTGATTCAATATATGATAGTTGATTTATAAAGAGAAATTATAAAGAGGTGAAATGAGTGATGTAGATTAAATAGAAGTTTGAAATTTGGGGTTATAAATGAGTAGTAGTCAAACAGTGGTAGGTGGGATTATAATGTATTTTGATAAAAAGGATCAAACAAGGGCTTAGCAAGGAGGATTAGTACTTTTTACAAATTACCCTTTGTTTTTAAAATAGAAGAGACCTCCTCTGTGCATATTCTTTTTCCCTTTTCTGAATTTTTATGAACTTAGCAATTCTGATTGATTGTTCTTGGTACTGCATCACATGGTCTAAAAATAGGATGTATATTGGATGGCATCTCTTCAGCTGTCTATCACTTGTCCTAAAAAGCTTCCAAGATCTGCCTAATCTCTAGATGGTTTGGGGAAAATGGGTATAGTTGCTCAATTTTGACTTAAAACGTAGGCTTATACAGTTATATGTCTTGAGATATTAATAAAAAATATATTGCCATATCAGCAATTAGACACGTCAATGTTAAACTTGTTAGATGTCTGTATATGAGCGTACTTTTGTAAGCTGGTTATGCCTTCTGTGGTAAAGTAAATTAAGATTTGTTCATTTCCCATCCCCTGACTGTGCATGTGTTTATACTGTGGAGGCCTGCTTTGAAGGTAATCCATTCAAAACAGTTCCCGGGCCTTTCAAGCTATTTTGGCAGTGCATGCGTTCAAAGCCTGGGTATGTTTGATACCCACCTCTTCTGCCCCTCATCTTTTCCTAGTCATTACATTATTGAATTGAATGTTATCTTTGAATTATACAACTCTCCATTCAGGGAAGAGCCTACCGAGCCATTCCACTACTTGGAACTGGACCCTCCCACGAGAGAAGTAAAACTTGAGTAGTGCCTTTTCTTAGAATTTCCAAAACATGGGTCTCGTCGTTTTGTTTTTGAGTTTGAATCCTAGTTGTGATTTATGACGACATTGTGATTCAAACTGTTCATCGATGTATGGGAATAAGACAGGAGATCAAAATCCTCTTTATGTATGGGAAATGATTTTAAAGATTATTTTCTATGTATTCTTTTGTTTTGACGTTTTACAGCTAGAATTAATTACTCTAGCTGAATGGTTCCAGTCGTTTTTCTGGCTCAACATGAGACTCTGTTTGGGTCAATTCTGTGAAATATTTTCTGACTTCTGTCCAAAATAGATGGACTAGTGCAAGAATGGGGTTTCATCTGATCAATCAGCTCATAACAACACAAATTCACTGGGATCTATTATTTAACTCTGAGAGATCCCACTGACTGGCGATACACTTGTAAACAAGTAACTTTATCTACAATTACACAATCGGATCAATAGAACTAAACTAGTAGAAATCAATAATGGGTTCTCCAACGGTAAGATTTTTCTCCAAGTTCCATGGTAGATTAAAGAGCTTTGCCGCGATGAACTTGAAGACCTTATTCACGTTAATGTTGTATGTTGCGCTCGAAAAGAACAAGGTTGCATTCAGCATCTTCGCGTATGCTCTTGCCTGCGTTTCAAGACATGCTGCTTGTGTTAGCACTTGCAATTTCAAACATACCCGTGTTAGTTTTTTATATATGTTTCGAAATAGAAACAGAGAGAATGATCGAAGATGGGGGCTCTAGGAAAAAAATCGAGAAAAAATGATTTGACCAATTTCTGACTTGAAATAGAAACAGAGAGAAATTTCGAGCCTACCATGTTAGTTTCTTATGCATGTTTCAAAATCGAAAGAGAGAGAGTGAATGAAAATGTGGGCTCTACGAAAAAAGTTGAGAAAAATTGATTTGATCAATTTTTTATTTGAAGTAGAATCACAATGATATCGTCGTGTGAATTATTTACCTCGCTCGCAATTGTCCATTGCAGATCGATGGGTAGTTGGACGAAATCGTCGAACTTGGTTCCTATTATTACCGGGATTGCTGTCTGCAATGTGATCATATAATAGGTTCACATATCATTCAAAAATTGACCCTTCAAATGTTACTATTCTGTTTTTACCTGATTCCATTTCCTGGCTTGTTGAAACCATGAAAATATACTGTAACATATAAAAGAAAATCCATTTTTACCGTGGTAAATGAATGTATAATCTTAAAATTGTCTTCGTAGGCCGGGAACGTACTTATTCAAGGTGCACCTACTCGTGAGATCGAACATAAATAACAATGCTACCGAATCTTTACAGATGACCGGAATATTATCCATGCTAGAAACCTTGCCTGCATTGTTGAGATTTCAATCAAAATTTAAATTTTTGGCATGGAAATATTTTGTTTCACGACATTGCATTTTATGGGAAATTTGTGAAGAATCTTTATTGTTTACCTCCCACTTCCCATATAGTATAAGAAATGTGCGCCCCTTTAACACACAATGTCTTGTCCACCTGATTTATTCCTGCAGATTCTTGAAGCCCTTTCTCTCTCCCTGCATATTTTTTCTGCAATCAAGGGGGGGGGGGGGGGAACCAACATTATTAGAAGAATATAAGTTGCAAATTTTATCACGCCTCTAAGTAGTACAAGATACTAACGAGAAAACTCGTCTTGCCAATTTGGCTATCGCCCAAGAGGCTAATCTTCAAAGAAACCAGATCGGATGAATCCTTGTTATGATTGCATCTACAGCCATGTGGTGGTGAGGCGGCATTCCTAGACATCAAGCCACAGGGATCCACCAGAGGCGACGAGGAAGAAGAGATGGTAGCTGGGGTGGTGGTTGCAGTAGTAGCATTGGTGGTTGGCAATTGTCGATAAGTAACGGAAGACTTGCCCATCCAACATGCAAGAAATCGCTTCCAAAGCGAATTGAGATAGCGCCGGAGGATCGACACCCGCAAGAGGATCCTTTTCTTGATACTGAAATGACATAATTTTCGACAAAGCTGAGGCATTTTTGGGTAACGCTGTTGTTATCGTTGTTGTTGAGTTGAGAGATGGCCTTAGAGAAAAATTTTGGCCATGAAAGTGGAATAATAGCTTTGCCTGATTCTTCTTCTCCTCCTCTTGTGTTGTCTCATATATTTTTTTCTTTTTTCTTTGCTAATTGAGGGGTGGATTATTGTTTGATCATTGAATGATTCAGCAAATATTTAATGGCCATTTGGTTAGGAAATGGCGCCCTTGTCATTATAGACATTAGTTGACCGATTTTCTTGGAACCCCACGTTAATTTCATTCAATATTATTATTATTATTATTATTATTATTATTATTATTATTGTTGTTGTTGTTGTTGTATTTCACAATACATAAAGATACTTGTCGGAATAAGTTATTCTAGTATTTTTGGCCCAGAATAAACGCATATACATGTACATGATCTTTTATTAGGTATAAAGATTTTTTCCCCCCTTTTATAAACCATCAAAATAGTAATGTATGAAAGGAAACATTGTACTCTAAGGGTACCGTAGTTCTAAGCAATTAAGAATTCACATGTAAGTTCAGTGTCCTCAATTTATTATTTGATTTGGGACCTAAAACCGACTTGTGGGATCCTGATTTATTGATAGTTAATACTTTCTCCGTACAAATCATTTATTCACGTGTATTAAGATATATGATGAAAAGCCAATAAGCTCGAAAATTTTCTCCTCCCCGGCACCCGACCTACTTGGAGGGCTGTCCACGGCACCCGCCTGGGAGGAGAAAGGAACTCCTTTAATATCTTGTGCTTCGTACTGTTAATGCACTGTGACGGGTGGGCTTTTGGTGAATGTGCCATTCAAAAATACTCCATACAAAAGTTTATTTAGAATTTTTATTGAACACAAACTACAGTTAAAAAAATATTTTTTATTTTTATTTTATATATATATTTTTTGAGGGGGGCTCGCTGCTGGCTGGCTGGCTATTGAAATAGATTGGGCCCCTAGGTAGGAGCCCGACCTCCTATCACATGTGAGTTTTTTTTTTTTTTTTTCCTTTTGAGTAAGTCTGTGTCAGGTGAGTTGGCTGCGTATGATAGGAGGTCGGGTTTCTAGCTCGGAGTTTGATCCATTTCTCTAGAAAATTGTGGATGGCTACAGCCTGCGCCGGTCCCTTGTTGAAACTATCCCGGCTTGAATTTGGATTTTAATGAATTTTGACGGAATAATAATAATTCTATTGAATTTTATTTTATGGATTATAAAAGGATTGTCATGAAAAATCCATAAGAATCACAAAGAAAGAGGCAAGCGAATGTTTTTTTGACTCAAAATCCATAAATTCTAGCTAAGTCTATCACTAATTAAATCCAATTGAATCTGTAAGTGATTGAATATACATAGTCTTTTCTTAGCAGAATCACTATATTTTTGTTAAGGACATTGAATTTTAATGAAGTTCATTAAATTCTATGTTAATGTCAGGAACACTCGAATTTGTACGATTTTAAAATTCATCAAAAATCAAGTTAAGGCTAGTTGTGGCTCTTCTCGTTTTTCTTTTTTAAATTAAATTAAATGAAAATGATTTAGTTTTCCTTTTTATACTTTTTTTTGTGTGTGTTTGTAGTTTTTTTTTTCCCTTAATTTTTCTGAATCTATTTCTTTACTATTTTATAATGAATCTTCAGCGCAAAAAGTGGATCGAAGTTCTGTCATTTGGTGGTATCTGCCATCAATCACGCGTTATCATTGACAGAAGAAATCCTTGTGGTTCTCTTCTCTATTGGAATTTACGATTTTTCAGATCATGGGATGATATACATTTTCAATACTTTTTTTTAAAATATAAATATAAAAATATATATATATATACTTATATCGACACACACAGAGCAAGGGGTAGGAAGAGAACTTGGAGAAATGATGAGTGCCGTTTGAACTCGGTTTTCTTGCACGAAAAATTGAGTATCTAATCACTACACCGCAACATTTACGTATAAGTCAATAACATAATATATTAGCAATATATTCCCATTCAAGGTGAGATGTTATATAGTTTTCATCTCATTCCCTTAAAAATGAACTTTCACATGCCTCATTGGTGAAAAAACTCACTAAATAACCATAGTAAAAACGCCATATTCTCTATAAATCCAATATATAATAATGTCGCGCTGGAACGTCCTAAATGCATTTTATTATATTGTGAGTCGTTCATGGCGTGTACACCTTTAGCCAAACATCTAAAATGAATTATAAGATGATAATTGTATAATTATTGTTATAACGTCGTAAATATTTTTGTATTAGAATCAAAACTGTCATGAATCTAAAGACAGTTTTTCAAGTCATACCAACATATCATAAACATTTCTAGTGTATTATAAGTCATAGTGAATGGTACTCAAGCTTTTTAGTTAACATGCTTCTACAATAGCATGTTGCTAGACTCGAATATGCCTTTGCGTGATTCCAATTGAGGTATATGCTTCGAAATAGGTGCAAGGTGGACAATCTTAAAACAGACTTCCCGAACAACTTGAGAATGATGAAGAATGACAACATAATAAGATTATAAGTAAATAACGAAGAACTGAAGGGGAAAAACTCTCATCTACAATTAAATAATGTAAAATTTACTTTTGAGTACGATAACACACGATAAGTCCCATCAGACACGACTTGTCCCACAACCTAAACTGAGCCATCCTGCATATACTCCGACCCAAATAAGGCGGGCATCCCTACCCAGTAAATTCGTATTTTCCCCCTATTTTATTCCTTAAGTTTTACATACGTCCTTCGAAAACTGACCATGTCAACACAAGATGTCACTGGAATTCTACAAAAGATTAGCATACTATGTAGTATTCATAGTCTAGCAAGGGGCACGAATTTTTGCAGCAAAAAAGACACCACCTGAAGAATAAATTTCATCAGGGTCCTGAATCACTTCGTCCATCAGAGACTTCACAGGATTGCCTCTTTAAATCACTGGTCTTTCTTTTAAGAATCTCCTTAATTTCAACTTCTTTCTTATCAACAAAATCAATCAGGTCCTTGAAGCTGGTGCTATGAAGGACGCGTCTGCTGGGACGCGTAGATTCAGCTTCCTCAATGTCATGTTGCTCTGTGTCTCCATTATATCTGCTGTACTGCCCAAAAACTCGGAAGAAAAAGACAATCAATGCAATTAAGCAGGCAATTCCGCACATGAGAAACAGTCCCCAGAAGCTATTAAGGGAAAGTTGACTTTCATCCACTTGTTTTCCTTGCACAGAGCACTCATTTTGTGGCAGCCATTTATCATGGATTCTCTGAAGCTCGCCGTTCTCTGAAAGTTGAAGGATTGCAGTTGACAGATCAACGGCCCATGGGGAGTCCAGCTGGAATGCCTGTGGATTGAATTCATACCTAGTTTTAGATAACACGTCCCTGCAATGAATGTTCAAACAACAAAAGAAGATACTTCTTGCAAAAAAGTAAACAGGTTTGTTTAAGTGTTGCTCCTTTTATATAACTTTTTAAGTACAAATAGCAACCTTGTTTAGTCATGTTATCCAATGTTTCCAAAATACCTTACTGAACATGTCAAACTTGGAATAATAAAGGATAACTTACAAAGCCCCATCCACTTTTGGTGAACTCTTGCCCCACAATCCTGAATATGCACTTTGTTTTGTACAAAAATAGCTCAATATAAGGAAGCTCATCAACAATGGCAGCAACCCCACCACGATTTGGGCCTAGCTGAAGGGCATTAACATAGTCCTCTTCATTTTTTAATATCCGAAGCCTTGATGGTGCAATGTTTAACTCATCAACTAAATAATTATAGGCAAATGAACCATCTTGGATCCCTATTGGATCATAACCGGACATCAGACTGTCAATCCCTTGAATTTGTGAAGTCAGCTGCTGCACTGTAAGAATTGATGTCAAACTAGCTGTATAGCTTGAATTGATGATTAGTACCACAAAAAGCCACAATAACAACACCATGCGTCCTAGGGTACTCACGGTGTTCTCTTCTGCATGAAATCCAATTCAATTACAGTGTATCACAGGAACGGCTCTCAAAAAGATACCAGAAAAGAGAAATGGATTTGACAGAGTCTACTTACTGTGTGCAAAAAACATTGTTGAGAAACTAAACCTGAGAGATCAAGTTACGATTCTCAGTAGAAGCACAAATCAAATACCAATATGTATATATAGACATGTATATGTGCATCTTTATGCATGTTAATGTTCTAGTTAATGTTCTTGGGAATTTGAAAATCATTAAAATAAAAAATCAGACTTTTTGATGAGTGAAGAGAAACTGACCAAAAGACTGTCACGAGCTGCTGTCGAGGAGAACCTCGGAATTCGGGGTTCATTCGGTGCTCAAGAATCCAAACAACAGATCCAACAAAAAGAAAGAGCAACCCAGTTAGACACCACATTTGCCAAGTAAATGGCTTGAGGAAAGCCCATGGACTAGATTTAATCTCATCAATAGAAACCACTACAACAAGCCCAGATTCCATATAAGGCTGTGTAAAGTCCACAATCCTTGTCCTATTTGTTGTAATGGTGATATCCCCAACAGCTGCGTCATATTTCTGTTAAATGAAGAAAACTAGTAATAAGTTCCTTTACAAATATTATCATAAAAAAGAATTTCAGATTCTACTGGCTGAAGCAGTTAGAAAAGAACTCCTATATTCTTACAGAAAACAATGGTGTAAATGAAGTAGATATCGTGAAGAAAGTTTGAGAAAAAAACCCAAAACTGTACAAGGAGTACATATATAAAACTATATTTTGGCGTCTTCTAGTATTGTCTCCCATTCTACAATGACTAACTAAACAAGTTATCAGATATTTCAATAATTTTTATGCTCATATATGCGTTTCTTTCAGTTTCCAAATAACATGTAGGGTAAATATGCGCTGTGGCTGCAAAAAGCTCAGGAGATAATGCTTACATTTTGAGCAACATCATTGACAAGGTTGTTGTATGAAGGGTTTCTTTGACCGTCACCATAGAAGATGTATTGGTGAGGAACAGGATAAGGCAACAATTGTATTGCAGCTTCAAAAACATCAATGCAATATCCTTTGGCCCCTAAAGTTCCTTTGGCTTCAGATACAAATTCTGTATAAGCAACCTGATGAGGCACTGCAATTTGCAAAGGTCTCCCATTGTCAGGAAACACCCACCCACGAGGCTTTTTTGCAGTTCCACCAGGCCATATTACACCATTAATATGTGGGTTACCAGTCAAAGTGTTTGGTGGCTTCATATATAATGTTTCTGGAGCATCTATGGAGAGACCCGAGTAATTTGACCAATATCCAAGATTCCACAGCCCAGTTTCACCCATGTTAATAATATCAAATGCTGGATGAATCAAATGTTTTTCTGTATCAAACTCAATTTGCCCACTCAGACCTGTGAAATTCATTGCATTAAGTATCTGAACTAACTTAGAGCCTTGATCAAAAATTTGAAGTTTTGTTAGATTTAGGGAACTGGCATTGATATCTTGCAATCTGGGGTGTTCAGAAAAAGTCACAGTTCCACCCTCTTTGAAGAATTGATCAAGAGCTCGAGCAAGTAACCACACAGAATCATATGCATATAGAGCATAAGAATTAAAGTTTGGTGTTTCTACATTCTTCAAATTTTTCCACCGAGAAGCAAAATTTGTTTTCAGATCAGAATCTGCCATGTGATGACGAAATGCAATAACCCCTTGAATAAAATCCATTCCATTAGGACCAACAGTTTCGGAAGAATCTAAAATAGAAGGAAGCCAATCAGTAGCAATCCAAACATAACCAGTGTTCATCATTCCGAGAGTCTTAGCGCATGAGAAAATTTTAAGACCAGAATCAGGAGTTACATGTACAACAAAAACACGTGATTCCATCAGGTTCACTTCAACCAATAAGCTGTTAATGGCAGTGGCTGAAGCTCCAGGAGTAAATGCAGCCTTGTAAGAAATCTTAGCACCCTTCTCAGCAAGTGCATCACCCAATATAGTAATCCCATTTCTACCAAATTCATCATCAACAAAGATGGCAACTACTTCTCGCCATCCAAAATACTGCACCAAATCAGCAATTGCATACATCTGAAAATTATCACTTATCGTAGCCCGGAGGAAGTATGGGTATTGCATAGTAGAGAGAGTTGGATCAGTGGCCCCAAAGGACAAAAGTGGCACATGGAGTTCATTGGCGAAATGAGAAATAATGTGGGCTATTCCAGATGACTGTGGACCAATTGCAGCAACAATTTCTTCATCCATCAACTGCATGGCTACACAGGTATGGGTCCTTTGTCAAGCTTTTCATCATCAAAGATCATCAGGCAAGAAAGAATAAACTAGTAATGTTTCAATTCCAAACAAGCAAAACCAAAATCATTTCTACAGATAATTAACTTCAGCAGCTTAAACATGTAAAAAGCTAACATGGCAAAGCAGAACATTATGTTCATCTTTCTCAAGTTCTTGTTTCAGATCAGCGGTTCATCTAAGCATAACAGAAGTACCTGCTAGCATGCGTCAACTTGACTAAGATAAGGAAGCTATAAGAATTCCTGGGAGTTCATGCAACCATGTCTCCAATGGTCCATAAAGACAGAGAACATTCCACATTTGAATCCAATTATTCTATATCCCTTTATCACTATGAGAATAAGATTAGGGGAGTTCTTGCCAGCAAAGAAAAAATAAATGCAAAGTTCATCTATATAAATACGAAGAGCATATTAAAATGAAACAATGGTACATGTGGATTAGAACTTGGGAATTGGACCATGGCCTCGATGTGCTGATGTGATATTATATTTTCATTGTTAAATCAAAGCCAAAGGTGTCAAACAATGATTTGCAGTATTCGGGATTGATTTTTTACAATGTCATCTAGTTTCTTCTATGAACGGTGAAAATTGATTATCAAGAAATCAACTGCAACACTAATTAAAGGAGACTGAGATGTAGATGCAACTTGCTCGAGAAAGATAGGGCAAGCTACAATTTTAGGTATCAGATTTTTGAGGGTTGTTCACCTAGTATCGTTACCGGTGAGATACAAAAAAGCCATAGTTATGTTACCTTCCATGGTTCCAAGAAGTCCGTTGCAGTGGGTATCCCGCAGAATAAGGTTCATTTTTGTGTCATTAAGTAAGGTATAATCAGAATTGACATCATCAATTGCTGCAAGAATGGCAGGCTTTGCTGATCGTCCAATAGTTGAATTGAATGTGAACAAGGCTCCAATATTCACCACTCTTGGGCTAGAAGAAGCACTAATATTTGTGGTCATGCCAACGTCCTCCGTAGACACCAATACACAGAACACCAACACCAGCAATGCGCTCCTCCTACGTACATGGAACCCCATTTTTCAATAACGCCACCAACGTATTGACTGATTCTTCATATCACCACACCATCTTGTCAAGAAATCAAATCAAGTGCCAGGTGCCCTACATGGATGGAATAAAAAGTTAAAAGAACCAAAAATGAATCCAGAGATTCAAAATTTTCAAACGAAAAGAGTATACATTTAAGAACTTCAGCAATTAGCATGAACATGAAATTTATATCCAGAAATGAAGTTACATATTTTAAGATTCTAAAGCCCTACATGCCTACGTAGATTCTAGAAAGAATAATTCCAATCTCCAATGACTCATACAGGTTCATTGCTATTCAATTCAATTAAAAACGAGGATGATTTAAATACACGTTGAAGGGGTAAAAAAACAGCTTTCATCATTAGAGTTTAATACCCATGTGTGAAGAAAAAATACATTACCGAATCCAGATGAATCTAATAATATAAGCAACGCAATGGTTATTGATTAGCAAGATATGTTACCATAGCATTCATCAATCATCAATACATTATACATGATTTTTGCGCGAAACCCCGGTATCAAACGCAAAATACCACTTCAGCTAGTGAAACGAACTAAAAAAAAAAAAAAAAACCCAAAAACCCACTGAGCTTTCTCATAAATCTGAGATCAAATGCTTATAACTTGCAGGAAGTATCATTCACGGGTAAAAACTGGAAATCAGACCCGTTTGATATTCCGATTCCTGAATTGGAAAAGAGTTCAAATTAACTCTGCATATATAATGAAAGAGAAAAGTTCAAATTAACTCTGCATATATAATGAAAGAGAAAATGTTCATACATTGAACACAAAATTCTAAAAAAGAGAATCCAGTACTAGTTGAAGGGTGGATGCTTTTGCCTGTTTCCATTCGCAACTGGAATCAACGGCATTTGATAGCTACATGTTTGCATTGATCCTATCAACTGGGAATCCGGATATAGAGACTGAACCTCACCGGAGAGCATGTTTGGACGGAAGCTCGGGATGGCCGTCCCGTCCACACAAGTCTACCTACGCCTCTCTTCCACGAAATCGGAGAAGTTGCGGTGTTTTCATTAAGTAACGCCTCTCTATTATGAAAAGTTGGAAACTAATGTGATCTTTTTCAAAAGATTAGGACCAATTTGTTATTAGGACAATATATCAAGTGCCTACATTTCAATTTTTTAGACTGGACCTCGTGAACAGTGATCTTACGTCAGAGAAGTCGGATGCGACAATACTATAATTGGATTGGTTGGCAATTGAACACTTCATAGCATCTTTAATGCAATAATCTGCCTTGCAATAATCTGTCTAAACGAGAGAATAGTATTAAATGAGAAATCGACGCAAGACAATGGTAGACTACGAGAGATAAGGAGACAAAAATTAAAATAGTATTTATCAAATGTCTAACTGGTGATTCAAATTCAGACAATACTTGAGATTCTTTGGAATGAAAATGAAATATTTCATTTCTTGAGTGCCACGTAGATTATTTTTTTGGACAGACATAGGGTTAGAAGACGCTCTTAAGGATGTTCAAGGTTAAATTTATTTGTTTTGAAGTTTGGTCCTATATCATTAACATTTTTTCACTTTTTTTTGGGTGGAAATAAGAGATTAAGGGAGAATAAATATGGCTGAATAGTGAATAGGGAAAAATTATATAGTGGATTATATAAGATATATGAATGTGAGTTATTTGACTAAAATTAAATTTGAAGAAGACTGTGAAGGTAAATTAGGCACGAGTGGAGTTTCCGTGATGGATTCATATAAGAGAATACTATAAAGACTGAAATGGCTAACACAAGTGAGGTGGTTTATGACAAGAAGATTGGAGGTTGCAAAGAAGATGAATTGCAAAATCATGTTCTTGAAACTTTTAACATATATAAAATCATTTTTATTACGAATGAATGAGGGATGTTAATCCTTACAAATAAAAAGATGTAAAAATGTCAAACTCGAGTTTGAGTCATTATATCCCGCCTCTAAATTTTTTATTTTGCAAAGAGGGGGAAAAAGTAAAGATATGCAAGGTTTGGAAGTTTTGAGTTAGCTTGAAGATTGTTTGAATCAACCCAAATTGTTGAACTAATAATTGAAGGACCAAGGATGCACTATTATTTACTTGAAAAAGAGCCAAAAAAAGGGGAAAGAAAAGGAAAGAAAAATATGCAGGTGTGCTTTCATATTTACTTCCCTTATTTGAAATTTTTACGAGACTTTCATAGTTGATTTTTAGCGTAAACCTTTATATTAGATTAAGATTAGATACGAGATATATGAAATTAGTAAAAGCTTATATAAGATCATAAGAACATGACCTTAAAAGGGGAAAAAAAAGAAGGAAGAAAACAAAGAGACAAGAAAAAAAGATAATTAGTCAAATAATGTGTTTATTATTCGTATCATGTTTCATATATAACATCAATCGTATTAAATAGTTTACATTTTAGATAGTAATATATGTGGCATTAAATACCATGTGACCACTTAATTTAACTTAAATTATTTATATAACTAGTTTTTCCACCCGTGCGTAGCACGGGCTTAATTCTGTGACAATATATAATGAATGTTACAAAAATAGTAATACATAGAAGGACAATTTAAGTAATTATTATGTAAATATAAAACTGTTAATTAAACATAGCATTTTAAATTGAAGATATATATATATATATATATTTAAGTATTATAAATTTTCAAACACATTTTTTTTAAATAAACGACATTTGTTGTGTTAATTGTTGGCTTTTTACACGGAACACATTTTCTACTCCAATAGGATATACTTAATTAGGGCATAAAAGAGAATCATTTGGTTTTTTTTCCCTTTATATATATTTTTAAATTTCTTATTAATTTTTAATATATCAAAATGCTATCTACACTGACCTAAACCAAGTTAAATGTCAAACAATAGCCAAGCATATATTTTACTTGTTAAAGTCCATTTAAGTCGTAAAATTACTAATACATATCAAATAGCATACAAAAGATTTTTCTTTTCTTTTTTTTCTTTTTTTGTGTGCACGATTTATCTAATTAAACAAATACGATGCAAATCAATGGTTCAAATAGATGGTGCAATGATTAAATAATCATGTTTTAAGTGAGAGGTCTTGGATTTGGATCACACCTATTTCCTCTTTCTCTATCTCCCCCATTGTATTATTTAAAAAAAAAAAAAGATGTAAACTAAAACTAATCGCAAACTAATAACTAAAGCACTTTATTTACTAAAAAATGTTAATTATCAAGTGAATAAATTACTTAAAAACTATCAAAACTGATAATCAACTAATGTAAATTATTATTGAAAGACAATCGAGCGCATATTGGTCTAAAGCATATAAATACAAATATTATTATTTTAATTAAGCAACTACTTAGTTCATAAACATAATATTCAAGAATTATTTTAACTTTCTCAATATCTAAATGTGATCTATCCCAACAAAATAAAAAAATGCAACAAAGTCATCAGAGTCTCTTTAGTATGTGAAAATCACCCACATGAGCCAAAAAAAATAAGAAAAGCAAGAATAGATGCGGATAAACATGATTAGCAAGAAGGCAGCAAATAACAAAATAAATTAATTAATATGCAAAATAATTATAAATAAAAAAATAAGTTTTATATAGATACACATGTCAGAAAACATGGGTATCGTCAACTAAATTAGAGGTAGTTACAGAAAATAAATAGATAGATGGGTAGTTACATATCAAAAATATGAGTAGTTTTCTCAAAATTAGTGGCTAGTTACAATAGTGAAACGAAAACTAAAAAATAAGAAAAAAAAAACCCCAAAAAAAGGAAGTAAAAAAGATTCTGATTCCAGAATCATGTTTCAGGCGGGAAAAAGATACTTTTTACTTCTACTTTTAGTATAGTATAGATACCATATATCATGTAAATTGTGGTTGAGCGCCAATAGTGTTATATATCATTATTTGAAAAGAAAAAGACATAGATCAAGGATTTGTTTACAGGTAGACCCTCAATGCACATCTTCCTTATCCCACTAGAACATGTCACAAACCAAGTTAGAGCCGAAAAATGGTATAATCATAAATGTCTAACGTCATAAATAGTGTCAGACGCATACATGACATGAACACATCACATTAGTTGGTAGCGTACTAACGTGAGCAACAGAACTGATGTTAAGAGCTAAATAAACACATGCGTGCGTTTGAGTTGCCTATCATTTGTATATGGAGGAGTAACTAATGTTTTATTTTGAACGTTTTTGAAACTTTAATTGATTTACACAGTTCACCCGCAAGAGTTGGTGTAATATTATAATTAATTAATTAATAGGTTAGAAAGTGACAGGAGGCAAAAGGGAATATCCAGTTAATGTCTATCATCATACAACGTGCTATGACTTGGGAAATTGAAAGAAATATGCATGCTTTTTTAAACATCAATAATGTACAGGAAACAGAATCATTTGATTCTTGTGAATGTATCCATCTATCTCACTGCATTTTAAATAAATAATATTCAAGTCAACTAATGTACATCGTCCCTTGTTACTTATCTATAACAAAGCAAAACTATAGGTTAATGAGTTCATCCATTTTGATAGTTATTTGAAGCCTTCTATTTTTGAGTTGAAGAAGAATCCTCGATAACAACTTGAAGAAGACCTTCGGCTCTCAGCTGCCCGGTAAGAAACAAGCTTAGCATGTTGGGTTCCTATTTTTGTGTTTAACTATTGTGTTCATAATATGTTGTGTGTAGTTTGTGTCGAATCATTTTGTCCAAAAGTTAAAAATGAAGAAGTGTGACTCTTTAATCAAATGCATGAATCTAAAGCCAATTTTTTCTTATCAGATATATCAGCTGTCAACAAATGTCTTGTAGACTCAGAAATAAAAGAAACGAAGGGCCAATTAGTATAGGAGCCACGGGCCGAGTTAGGGCCCTTATGATGCAAGAGCTAGAGGCCAAAGAATGTAGAAGCAAACCTGAACAAAGGGCTCCAGTAGTCGCCCTCTATTGTGGATCAAACCATTCTGTGTACACCCCTAAATCCCGCCGGGTTTCAAGGGAGAGGCCAAAACCTCAAAAGAAAAGCTCTGGCTCCAGGAAAACCAGTTCGAGCCACAGAAGGGCACAATTTACTCCACAACATATGCCTATGCTTCAATGTGAAGACACAAATATTTCTGTAAATGCAACTCCCATTAAAGTTAGAGGAAAAGCTGATAAGATGAGAGTGTCTAGAATTGTTGAAGTGGTGGACTTAGGCTGTGAGAATCAAGAACTGAGGAGGCTTAGTTTCTCAAAGCTCTCTGGTTAATTGTAAAAAAGACTACCACCCAATTATTGCTCAGGAAATGATCTCTCTTTAAAAAACTCTTCAATGTCATTAACCATAATCTTACATGGATGTGAAAAATAGGGTCAATAGAACCCAATAATCACTTCATAACTGAATCCATCCACTGATGAATCAAGTTTATTATGAAAAGAATACACACTCACATGAATCGGAAAACATAAACAGCTTGCCGCTGATAATGTAATGAAAAAAATCTATTCAGAAGAAAAATGCATTTATTCTCTTTGCTTATACAGTTTACTGAACTCACCAAAAATGAGCTATCGAGTAGGCTGCTGATAGACATAGCATCTTATTGCCTTGATAATTGGCGAATGACATATGGAAGAATTCCCCCGTGGTTGAAATAAGATAGTTCTACCTGAAGGATGAAATAGACAAATTTTGGCCAAAATACTCGTATGAGAAACAAATTTAAACAGTCTTAAACAATTATAGACATTGGTAAGAAATGAATCATGGCCATGGGCAAATTCACATTCAAGTTTGATGTCGAAAATGTCATTTCAACTTGGTGCTTAATGAGCATAAGGGTGAATGCAAAGGGAAATTGAAAAATACAAGGAATAATCTCAAACCAAGTGAGGCAACATGGACAAACAAGAAAATAACATATCAAAATCACTTGGACACACAACTTTTGTATGAGTACTTAAAAGGAGAAAGAAACGAAGAGGATGTATACCTCTGTGTCAAAACGGACAGTGCAAACAAAGGATTTTCCACTGTCAGTCTGGACTGTAACATCTTGGCTGGGTCGGATATCTGAGATTTTGCTAGGAAGATCAATGGTGTACCGCTCGTGACTTGTCAACCCCAGTGTGTCTGCATCCTTACCGGGCTTGAAACATTAAGGAATGATACCCATCCCTACAAGATTACTCCGATGGATCCTTTCAAAGCTTTGGCTATAACTGCCTTAACTCCCTGTGACATAAAATTTTTAATCAAGTAGCAATAGTTCAGATATTTCTTTTTCCTTTTAGGAAAGATAACAATAAAAGACTAGAGAAGTGGAAACATAAAGTTAGGCAAGACGCGGTAATAGAGATTTACCAACAACATTGGTCCCTTGGCAGCCCAATCTCTGGAGCTCCCACTTCCATATTCTGCTCCAGCCAAGATAATTGTGTCCTGACCCGTAGACTTGTATTTCTGACAGTTGCATATTGATGAAAGTAATTAGGATCGAATAGAAACTCTTGATTATCTATCAACATGAGGGGAGAGGAGGCGGGGACAGGACAGTGATTTATAAACAAGAATTATAGAAGCAGACAGAGAGAGAAAATTATGAGATGCGTTTTAGAAAATCACCATTGCTGCATCAAAAACATATAGTTTTTCTCCTGTGGGAATGTGAACTGTCTTTGGAGCAACTTCCCCATTCAACAACTTGTTTACAAGACGGATATTTGCAAAAGTTCCCCTAGCCATAATTTCATCATTACCCCAACGACTGCTATAGGAGTTGAAATCCTTGTGATCAACCCCACATTCCATAAGAAACCTGACAGCAGGACTATCCTTGTGGATGCTTCCAGCAGGTGAGATGTGATCTGTTGTAATACTATCTCCGAAATTGAGCAGGCAATAGGCATCTTTCACTCCATGTGGACCAGGAGGATCATGGTCATATTCTTAAAGTATGGTGGCTCATGAATATACGTTGAATCTGAGTTCCATGAGTATAACTTGGAAGCGGGTATTGATAGCTGATTCCATTTGGAATTACCCTCCGTGATGGCTTTATATGTGCTCTTGAACATATCAGGCAACACACTAGATTGAAACATCTAAAGATATAGTTTTCATCTTAACGGGCTTTATTTTCAGAAATTAAAATTTAATGGGCAATGAGTAAGTAATGCATGGATACCTCAGCAACTTCTTCAGTTGATGGCCAGATATCCCTGAAATAGACATCCCTACCATCCTTACCTACACCAATTGACTCTTTCTCAAAGTCAATGTCAACCTGCAAATAGTATAGTAAACCAAGAACCATAGTATGAGGTTTTGGCCGAAAAATCAGGCACAGATCTTAGAAGTGGAAAAAATCAATATGTCATCTTAAATAAAACTAAAAATATAACCTAGTAGGTCACATCTACCCCACTCCCACCCTACCCCAAACCGTCATTCTGCCTTTTTTGTGATAAATACAAGGGGAACAATTAGAATGTGTAGTTTTTGCAACCCTGCTCATTGTTGCAGCGCGGCATTTACCCTTGTAGCTCTCTTTTTAGTTGAATGATGTTTTTATTCCTTATTTAATGAGCCAGAATTCTACTTAAGTCATCTTTTAACCCGTTTTGGGTACCTGACAATATACGTTAAACATTCTAAGTTCAATCAATAGCCACAAATCATGTAGTATTTACTAACCGTGCCAGCAAGAGCATATGCAACAACTAGAGGAGGTGAGGCAAGATAGTTTGCTCTCATCAAGGGATGGACACGACCCACAAAATTCCAATTCCCAGATAATACAGCAGCTGCAACAATGTCTGCAGAACAGATTTTCAGTTAAAAGTAATCAGTTACATAGCCACTTGGACTGAAATACACACTGAAGTTGCCTTAGTAATTGAAATTCTTTCAAGGCTTATTGCATTCATAAGAGACCAGACGTATTTTAAAATTACCATTTTCTCATATAGCAGCAGCAACTGATTCATCCAAATCACCAGAGTTCCCTATGCACGTTGTACAGCTGTGTCCTACAATATGGAAGCCTAGCTCATTTAAGTATTTCTGTAGACCACTGCATCATCCAGAGAACCCTTTTTTAATGAACCATATGGTGGACAAATTGACCCATAATTATGAAAGGAATGTTGCACAAAATACCTCTGCTGTAAGTATTTCGTTACAACTCCAGAGCCTGGAGCAAGGCTTGTTTTAATCCATGGCCTCACCTGGAAGATTATCATTGAGAAGTTAGCATTTAGAAGGTATGTCATATCAACTAAAGAGCATAGATGAGAACAGAAAAAACCTGTAAGCCAAGCTCGGAAGCCTTTTTTGCAACAAGGCCTGCCCCTAGCATAACACTGGGGTTTGATGTATTTGTACAACTTGTGATAGCAGCAATCACTACACTGCCATGCTTAAGTTGTGCAGGCTGTCCATGGAATGAAAACTTGGCCACTTTCTCTTGTGCCTCCTTGGGCACAGCAAAGCCCTGCATCACAAGTAAATAGTAAAATAGGAGCTTGCAATTGCTGCAATTTTGTCACAAGTTGGAGCCTGCAATTGCTACAAGTATGTTGCATTAGCAACAAAAGCATTTTGGCTCTTTGATAATTAGATTAAGATTATCTTCTGCAATTCTGTACCTAATATGCCGAATAACAACATTCTCTAATATACATTACTCACTGTGTGAATCCAGTAAAAGCTTATGATTATATTGATAATAAAGAGTTATAAACTTAAAAGAGGTCAAGAAAAAATATATTTTTTTAACCTTGAAAAAAAATTGCATTATACACACAAAAAAAAAAAAAAAAAAAAAAGCACAAAACAAATGAATGAGAAAAAGTGATGAGAACCCTCACCTTGAATCCAACTTGGTTATCAAGGCAAGAATGCCAATCAGCCTTCATTTCTTCCAAAGAGACGCGATCACGAGGCCTAAAAAAGTGTAATAATAACTATAGTTAGTTAGCTATCACCTAATTTGCAACTACAGAAGTCCCAAATGCAGAAGCTGCAAAACTCACCTCTTAGGCCCTGAGATACATGGTTTCCAGGTCCAGGTGCAAATAAGACGAGTATACTCTTTCTTGTTGAGGCTGATGAGAAGGATAAATAGATAAAATAGTTTTGACATCAGGTTGGAATAATATGAATTCAGCTTTTAATTGCAGGTTGAGAGTTGGAATAAATGGTCTGAAATTAAAAAAAAAAAATATATATATATATATGAGCTATACCATACCTCATTGTAGTCAACAAACATTTTGTTGGCACGTAGATAACCTTCTATCATTGACACCTACGCATTAGCACAGAAGAGATTATGTTAACAGAGGCATAATGTAATACTCCTATTCTTACATAATTCTCAGTTATATATAATAATATGTACTTACTGTTTCATCACTTCTACCAGTTAACTTGAGATACTGCAAAGTAACGTGATCTACAGGGAAGAACCCCATAGTAGCACCATACTCAGGAGATATGTTTGCAATAGTTGCCCTGTCAGCCAATGATATTTCACCCACGCCGTCA
>CAVNYN010209251.1:9317-19870 GCA_963692815.1 Nyctanthes arbor-tristis
CCCCCCCCCCCCCCCCCCCCCCCCCCCCCCCCCCCCCCCCCCCCAAATCCCCTTGTGCTACCGGAAATAGCAGTTGCCGTTTCCGGCTGGGGGATTCACCTCTCCTTTTTTTTTTTTTTTAAATTTTAATCTTATTTTTTAATTTTTGAACCTTTTTTTTTTTAAAGTTTAAAAGGATAATAGTAATAATCGTAATTTGACAAAGGAGTCAATGGAGAAATAGATGGAAACCATAAAAAATGACCTCTCGTGCTAACTAATGAAAGGTTGGAGACTCAGGGGGTTAGAAAAAGGGGTTAGGGAACCAAGCGATACTTCCTACAAAGGTTAGGGACGAAATATGAAATTAACCCTTGTATTAATTGGATATTCATTTCTATTATTTTTTCCACATCTCACTTAAAACTTTTCATTTTTTGGGTCAATAACTTTACTTGTTGCCCTATTTGACCCAAAGCACAAACAAAAATTAAAAAAAAAAAAATGAACATGTCACAGTCTTTTTTTTAACACATCACATCACTTTTACATCAACACGAATCACATAAGACAATTGTCAATTTTGTCACTCTTTTTATCTATTTTTTTGTCCAATTAGAATTATTCATAACTTTATTGTTCGTTTTAAATTACAAAGTAATAATTGTATCACAATGAATTCAATGATAATTTGAGGACTTATATTTTTACCCTTTCTCCCTGTTCCTGGAGTTAAGGCGTCAAGCTTTGGAAATGTTACATCCATCTTGGGCAAAGAAGGATGACCCTTTGCATGAATGCGTCGACTTGGCTAACTATGTAGAATGACTGCGGGTGTTTAAAAGTCATCTTCAACTATTTTCTTTCTCTATTATTGATATAATTTATAATCATGTGCAATTATCTAGATCCAGAAATCAGGGCATTAACAATGGACATATCCACTGGTGATAGTAAGAAAACTGTCGGAAATAATCATAATTGACTACAAGCGTTCATAAAAAAAAAAAAAGGGTCATCGATACCCTGTTGGGGATACTTTTCGACTGAAAATAGCAGTTAGCAGTTTTTGTTAGCCAGTGGATCCACAGTAAATTTCCAACGTATATGGTTGTTGGAAATTTTCGTTGGAATAATTTGTCAGAATTTTGTGACTGCTTTAAACTGTCTTTTCCATTGAAAACTTCCGACGTGAGAAAAAAAATTGGAAGCAAAGACAACTTGGAATAAAAAATTTTATTTGTCTTGTGGATGTCATACACTAGATGTGAACACTCAATTTATACTCGAATTTACATAACATACTAACAACATTTAAGATGAATTTTAAATAATACTTTGTTACTTGACTTATATCCATTAAATACACTTGGACTTGGTGGTTCTCAAATTCATGACATGTGTTCTTATTTTCTCGAACTACCTTTTGATTTGAATTTGTTGACTCCAAGCCGTCCGTGTGAAGAAGGAATTGTGCAAATTGGTGAAGGTAATTGATGATGGTGACTACGTTAATTTGGATGCAATTGGTAGAATGAACGAATGCGATGAACCCATGGATATATATAAGTTTGGAATGGATTTGCCTATGAAATTGAGTCAAGAGAGGACGAAAAGAAGAAATCAACAACAAACATTGGAAGCGGAATCAGAAATTTAGGTTAAACGGGTTAAAATGGATTGTTGGGTTTGGGTTAAATGTTAAAACGGATTGTTGGGTTCGACTCAATTTTCAAGCCGATTCACAGCATTGGTTTTGAAGTAACAAATCAGACCGACCCGATTGTCTACTTAACCAATCGGGTCAGGTTGTTCGGTCAGTCCAGGTTTGTAAATTGAATGCCCACCCCTAGCTATGAGTCATGATATCCAACAAAATTTTATGCTTCCATTTATTGAGGGGCAAAAAAATAATAATAATAAAAAAGTAAAAAGAAAAAAAAAAAGTGAAAGAAAGAGAAAACGGTAAAGAAAGAAAAAACTTTGCATTGTAAATAATTATTGTATTTAATAAATGACAATTGTACCTCTTAAATCTTAGCTGTCATTAGTTTTCTTAGCCACTACTCGAAGTCAGCTGACTTGTGCTCTAAGTCTTTCTTGGGCAAGATCGGAAGACTTGTATAAATAGACATCATGTGTTGTGAATAAAGACACAATTTAAGAGTTTTCTCTCCAAGTTCTCTCTCTATTTTTCTATTCTTTTCTTCTATTTTATAACACGTTATTAGCACGATTCTCTTGTATTTCTTTCTATTCTTTTGAATCATTTTCTTTTCTAATGGATTCAAAATCATATTGATTGGTCGATGATTATAATATATTTTTTTTAATTTGCATGCACGGGCTTCCATATTTTTCCAACAATGAAGGCAATTTTTCAAGGGTGGATTCAAATCACGAATGCACCAATTTTTCGCATATCAATTGTTTACATGGGATTTTAAATATTCTTACACGATTTCTATGGAAATTATTATGTCACAATTCATTCATGACTAATATTATTCATTCATGCATATCTCAAAGTCATTTTTCAATAGTTTGAAATCGTTTTCTTGGCTAAAGAGAACTTAGATATTAATCCATGGTTAATAAATCGTCTAATCAACTTATACTTATCGTGGCTTCTTGAAAAAACAAGATCGTTTAAAAATCTATCAATAATCCTGAAGATTATTGTGATTTGAATATTATCTTTTGTAATCGATGAAGAATCACAATTTATGCTCCATATTCTAGAAGAATGTGATTGGCTCCTGTAGAGTATTGACATATATTATTCTTGTGGTTCCTAAAAAGTCACCAATTACATCTCATATTCCAGAAGAATATGATTGGCTTTAGAAAAGTCATATAAGATTTGTCGTAATTCCTAAAGAAATATGATTATCCAATTCTTAATAGTCCTGAGATTGTTAAGATTAATACGTTGTGATTCCTGAAGAACAAAAGATGATCTCATTATATTCTAATTGAATATGACGTGCTTCTAGAGAGCATGATATATGAGATTTATATCTGTATTTTCTTGAAGATAAATACAATAAATATATTCTTAAAGAATATTTTATATTGCTTATTATGAATTATCTCTTTTATTACTCGTTATATGCATTATTTATTTCTTGTCTTGATATTTATTTTTAGTTTATTATTACTTTAGTTAGATTAAATAAGTTGTTTCTTCCGAAGTAGTATGACTAATTGTAATATTCTGAAGAATGTTACATGCTCTTGAAGAGCAATTTATATTAGATCTAAGGATCTAATTTATTTGGTAATTTAATATTCTTGAAGAATATTGATCTATTGCTCCTGGAGTAGCAGATAACACAAATTAATTCTAAAAGTATAATTTACTATACTCTTGAAGTAGCATATATCTTGATGACTGTAGATATTGGTGATATGTAAAACAATACTCCCTAAAGGAGAGTATAAATATTAATATCCTATTGATATTGAATTTATGACTTCACTTATCATAAAGTTATACTAATAGCCAAGATCACTAAATTTTAATTAGTTGCACGAGAATATCGACAAGAATTATTCATCATGGGCTGTTGATGTATTAGTTTATCTGATCTCAAGTAGTTTAGATAAGACTCTTCCGATCTGAAGGAAACACATATAAGGATAGTATAAAAACACTTAATTTTCTCGCTATTATGTAAATGATAACTCAAAGTTGAGTACTTTACCATCAAAGATCCACATGATATATGAAAAATCATGAGTTACGGCCAACTGGCTTCACTGCATTGCCTGAAGCAAATGCAACATCTCTTCGTGAACCGTGGGTGAAGACGTGGAAAAACTCATAAACAAAACTTTGACAGTTGACGCATAAGAGTATCTAATAATGATAGTTTATCTAAAAGGGAGCATCAAGCGCATTTAGCATGTACCTATCGTACGACAAAATATTTCGTGGATCTCTAACGAGTAGTCAATCAAGGGAAAAGGAAAAGTAGAGATTAACCTTCTTGATTATGATGGTCAAGTAGTAACTCACTTTGGCATCTTTGATTTCTTTGCTGACCCAAAAGAAAATATTGGGAATTTGATGTCAATGTAACTATGCATGCCATGGAATTAACATTAGTAGAAAATAATGTTAATATTATATATCAGGTGCATTGTACATCATCAAAAGCTCGAGAAGAGCTTGTATTAATTTGGCAAATAATGCTAAAATGTATATTGATTATGCACTTTAGTGAATTCAAGAGAAATTTGCTGATTTTTTCCAATGGATACTACATTGAAATAATGCAAAAAGACAATAATATTTTTGCATAAATTTCTTTGTATCTGACTGAAAGTAAATAAAGGAAAAATTCTCGGTACTATCATCTGAAATGTATTATACATTCATAAAAGTAATTGAGACAAACAATATCTTGAACTTGAAGCTCATTCACTGAAAGAACTTTATACTTTGGCGTGATAGGTTTGGACATACATGAACAACTATAATGCGGTAGATAATTCACATGGGTATAATCTAAAGAACGAGAAGTTTCTTTTAGCAAATGGTTTCCAGGTACTACTTGTGAGCATGGCAAGCTGGTCATCAAACCTTCCAGTGTGAAAGTTAATATTGAGTCTCCAAGTTTCTTACAAAGAGTTCATGGAGATGTATATGGGTTGATACACCCATCACATGGACTATTTATTAATTTATGGTATTAATTAATGTTTCTACTAGATGGTCCCCTGTTCGCTTGCTTTCTCCTAGAAATGCAACGTGCTGCTAGACTACTTGCTCATAGAATAAAACTAAAAAGCTTTATTCCTCAGTCAAGTAAATTCCTCATGATAATGCTGGTGAGTTTTGATCTCAAGCATTCAACAATTATTGCATGGCAATTGGAATTGAGGCTGAATATTTAGTTTCTAATATATACACTCAATATGGTTTAGTAGAACTGTTCAATTAATTATTAGACTATTGTTTATAAAAACAAAACTCCCAACTTTTTTCTGTGATCATGCATATTACATGTTGCAGTGATGGTTCATATAAAGCTGATCATCTATCATCAGTATTCTCCCATGAGGTATTTCTTGGGTTGAGAATCCGATGTCTCTTAGTTGTTAAAATACATTACTTGTTATATTGGACTAGAAGTTCAATACTCTGAAAATTTTATTATTTGGCATGACTAGTTAGATCATCCTGATTTGTTGATAATAAAAACTATCGAGAATTATCTGAAGAATAGAATATTCTTCTATTTAAATAAATTTTCGACGCTCTTCCGATCTCAGGCAATTTGACTATTAATAATCACTAGCTATTTGAAACTGAGTTTCAAATAGATCTGAAAAATATTCAAGGTGAATCATGTAGGGTCAATCACCCTCCATGTAGACTTTTTAGATTATTTATGAATTTAGATCCACTATAGGTCACATGTCAAAACTCGTAACTAGAAATTTGCGAGAATATTTGCTCAATTGATCATTTATGAGCAAAAATTTCAGATATCGTAAAAGACATATGTATCTTGCTGGTGAATATTATCCCAAATGTTACATATTTATTTTAGGATACTAATTTTGTATTGTTAGCAAAATAATAGTATACACCTTAATTTATTTGCTATATTAATTGAGAACACACATTTACATTTAACTGATATTGATCTTTTGCTTGCAATATTATTCTTATACAACATGCCAATAGAGTATATGACACCCCCTATATTTGGCTTACAGTCAGAAGCCTCCATCTAAAGTTGATAAGTGTGATTTGTATAATTGCTCCATCACAATAGCTAATATGGATATTATTGTAATGCTGAGAATATAAATTAGATTTGAATCCCTATTTGTATGATTTATCCTTGAAGGATAATACATTGTATCATGTTTTTCTGACTATTTCTTAACTTAAATAGTCTTTTCAGCATTAGGGGGAGGAATTGATAGTTGATAACAAGTATATGAAATGTGTAATTATAATCCTCGCATACATTATGCAAACCTGAAGTTTGTAATAGTATGCTTTTCAAATTTCTGACTACATAGTTACTAAGAGATATACTATGTTAAATGGTTCACCTTAGATTGATATAAAATCATATAAGAGGATTTGAGATATTAATAGCATGCCTGAAGCTTGCTTGGTCGATTCCAAAATTATGATCTATGAAAATGAATATGAAGCAGATACTTGTAATGGTCCTTTTGAGGCATATACTCCAAAAGGGTATACAGACATAACTAATTAAAAAGTATTTAAAGAGGCTTAGGTACCTGAAACTACTGAAGTAAAAAGATCTTGATAAGTTATGTCTATACTGAGATAAGATGGAATCGACGAGAAATAATAGCTGACTACACATGCTTATGAGCTCAATAAATAGCAAGGATGATGAATTAAATTTCATCAAAATTGTTGACGTGGAATATTGGTCAAGATAAAAGGATAATATTAATAATATGACGATTGGTAGCTATGCTAAAAGAGCATTAAATATGTGATGGATATTATTGAAACCTAAAGTTTCATTCGACTGGCAATATATGAATATATATTATTAGATTTGGTATGATTGCATGAAGCATATAAAGAACTTAAAGTTCTTATATACATTTCCAGTTAACATGAGGGAGATACACGTTGTATCTCTTTTTCCCGTGACTAAGGTTTTGTATCATTGGGTTTTCCTAGTAAGGTTTTTAACGAGACAACACTAATGACGTATCCAAAGAATAATGTACTCTTTTTCCTTCACTTGGATTTTTTTCCCGTAGGGTTTTTTCCATGTAAGGTTTTAACGAGATAAGATTATTTGTGTAATAAATATATGTGACATATATGATATTAACCCTCGGTATAAAACTCCTGAAAAGTTGATACTGTCTGAAACAGAATATATTTCAAAATATTGAAGATACTGGAGAGATGTGAATGGCTTAGCATAAGAACCATTGTGGCTGAAATCAGGGGGAGCAGTTGTACTCTTTTTCTTTCGATCAGTTTTTATCCCATTGAGTTTTTCTAATAAGGTTTTAACTAGGCAACACTTGGACACAACAAAATTGATCGGAATTAATTGTATTCTTTTTCCTCAATTTGATAGATTTTTTCCACTGGGTTTTTCCAAAACAAAGTTTTTGATGATATAATTATTATATAGAATAGTCATTCAAGAGGAGTGTTGTAAATAATTATTGTATTTAGTGAATGACAATTGTACCCCTTAAACCATAGACGCTATTAGTTTTCTTAACCACTACTCCAAATTAGCTGACTTGTGTTCTAAGTCTTTCTTGGGCAATGCACCTGTACTTTTATAAATAGACATCATGTATTGTGAATAAAGATACAATTCAAGAGTTTGCTCTCCAACTTCTCTCTTTATTTTGCTATTCTTTCCTTTTATTTTATAACACTCTGATGCATTTTTAATTATTCAAGTAGACCTCGTTTTTAATTAATAAATATTCATTCACAGTCAGCATTTTGATTTCTGCAGCTGCAGCCAAATTATAAACGACGACTCACCTAACCATTTAAGAATACAAAAATTTTAATTATTGATTAGGTATTTTAAGAATGTTTTCGACGACATTGCTCACACATTTTTAATTATTCAACTCTTGTTCTTGTTCGTATTCATTTATACTTGTTCAATATTTAAAAAAAATATAAATATATTTATAATTATTGATTAGTATCTGTCACACCGTTGATGACACATTTTTAATTATTCTAGTCTTGTTTTTGGTCAATAAATGAATATTCATTTATTAATTAGACAACAACATTTCAATTTCTGCAATTTTAATGAATGCAACCAAAATATGAGACATGCACTACCTAACTCTTCAAGAGTTTGAAAATTTTAATGGTTGATTAGGAAAAAATTAAGGTATTCTAAGAGTACTCTATTAAGATACTCCAGGCCAATGAGAAACTCACACATGAATTTTTGGACTTCATTTTGGAGTCCTTTTAACCCATAAATGATATATAAGTTCACTTATATGAATATAACTATATTTAGTTTATTTGGCTTATTATTCAATGAATCTCAAGTCTGTACATTTTATTTGACTTATCATTTACAGTTGACTCTAGTAGCACATGACTTCTTCTGCCCCACAAAGATAATCTTTCATTTTCTATATAGATTAATAAATCTTAATCGTTGAAGAAATACATTTTAAGAATATAATAATCTACCCTTCTGTTCATAATATATTTTAATAACTATTCGTTTTTGTTGATTACAATGTACAATAAATAGAGGTGTATTTGAAATCTAAAATTTAATAAAGAAAACTAGTTAAACTACCCGTACTTTGCACGGGTAGAAAAAATTATTAAAATATATCATTAGATATTTACATAATAAATATGCAAGATTTACACCTCTGTAGAAAATATAAAAACATAAGTATATATTAATTGAATCAATAAGATCAATTGACTTAGTAATCATAAAATTTAAGATCATTCAGAAGAGAATCTACATTCTTACATATAATCTCTTGTACATATGCAATAATGAAAAAAATCCTTTACCATAATTCAATACATTAAAAAACGTAGTTCAATGACAAATGTACAATATTATTAAATTTAAATTTGTCATCTCTATAATTAAAGTTAACTAAAAAATATAAGAGATTCCAATCTCGAATAATAGATGATGAAAGACAAAAGATAATAACATATTATAAGTATTAAAAATATTTGTTGCAAAGATTTTTACGTATAGTTTCTGGAAAGATGAAATGTGATGAGAATTCAAATAGAAAAATGTGTTATAATTTACATTTAATTTATAAAGTCATTACCAACCCAAGACATCATATTTTACACTAAATCTAAATTTTTAAATATCATACGATTCAATTGAAGCGAGGTCATATATGGAGGTGTTTGCGAAAAGAAGCAATGTCTATCTCACAATAAGAGAATAAATATTCAAATATAATTAATCTAAAAATTGGGAAGGGCGCAAAAAATGAGATATGATAGGTATCGCATTTTAATAAATTTGAAAATAGAAGGAATCCCAAAAGTAAGAATGACAATGTGACGAGTTCTGATCAGGCATGCCTCTCCCGTTTCCCGCCCCGTTTCTACCACATTTTTGGGTAAGGGGAATAGTGGTTTGAATTGAGTAAGTAAAAAATACCTTTTACCTGCCACATTTTTAAAAATCCTTGTAAAAATAAAAAAATTAAAAAAACGTAAAATACATAAAAAACATTTAAATAACATTAAACTCACTAACGTATGATAGAGATGTTGAATGAACGAATTAAGAGAGATTAGGGTTTGTTTGGAATTGGCCTATTAGATGTGATATTTTAATTTATTAGTGAAAAAGGAAAACAAAAAGAAAATGGGCAAAGTGGTTGAGGCATGGGTGCTAAACACAATTGTCACATGTTGAAATCTTCTTTGAGTTTCTTTATAAAATTTTTTGTTTAAAAAATAAAAGAACAATTACCACAAGATTTACCATATAAAAAATGTGAGAAAATCGCGGTACAAAAGATGCTAATACTTAATTCTTTTAATTAATATATATATATATATATTGATAGATATAAGATCGGAAGTAATTTGGTACAGATAGAAAAGGAATATTAGACCATGTCTGTGAGATGGAGAATAGCATTGTGTCTTATGAGTTGTCATTTGTCTTATCCAATTATTAATGCAAATGGACTTCAAGTTGTCAAAATCACGCCATATATTCTTATCTTGTTGAACCACATTTTGATTTGAATTTGTGGACTCCAAGTTGTCGATGTGAAGAGGGCGTTGTGCATATTGGTGAATGGGAAGAGGGAATTGCGCAAATTGGTGAAGGTAATTGCTGATGGGTGACGATGTTAATTTGGGTCCAATAGGTAGAACGATCGAATGCGATGAACCCATGGATATATATATGAATTTGGAATGGATTTGTACCTGAAATTGAATCAAGAGAAGACGAAAGGAAGAAATCAACAACAAAGATTGGAAATGGAATATGAAATTAGGGTTAAACAGGTTAAAACAGATTGTTGGGTTCGACTCAATTTTTATCAAGATTCACAACATCGGTTTGACAAAAAAAAAAAAAACGGACTGATTGGATTGTCTACTTAACCGATAGCGTCGGGTTGTCGGGTCCGTCCGGGTTTGTGAATTGACTGCCCACCCAACAAAATTTGGTGCGACCATTTTTTTGAGGGGAAAAAAAAGAAAAAAAAAAGGAAAGAAAACGACAAAGAAAAGAAAAAACTTCTGATGCATTTTTAATTATTCAAGTAGACCTTTGTTTTTAGTTAATACATATTCGTTCGTAGTCGGCATTTCGATTTCTGCAGCCGGAGCCAAATTATAAACATGAATTACCTAACTACTTAGGAATACAAAAAAATTTAAGAGTGATGTTATATGTAGATATGAGTGTACAAATAAGTTTACAGATAGTGAATAAAATTATAATTTTATTTATGTATTCTCTCTTTCTTTTATTCCACAACATGTGGTGAAATTATAATTTTACACAATTTCTGTAAACACATTTGTACATTTATTAGTACAA
>CAVNYN010209252.1:0-14617 GCA_963692815.1 Nyctanthes arbor-tristis
AAAGAAGAAAGAAATGTATGACAAAGATGCTGACTTTTAGTGATCTTCGAAACATTTTTCGCCTTAAAAAACTTAAATCACCAATTAGCTTCTTGGGGGAAATGTCAATGCATACTATCGTGGACAGACCTATTTTCTAAAATTCACCTGAGGTCACCGTGTCCCATTATCACTCGGAAGTTTGATCACACTTGAGTCCTTCGATCTCAGCTCAAACAGTTGGTGGGAAAGATTCCACGGCATTTGGAGCAGTCCTCGTCTTCAAGGAGTCTTTAACTATCCACATAATCATCTTTCTAGTTGGATGCCGGTGCAAGGGCATCTTTTGATGTTTACTAACAATACATATTGACAATACAAAATTATGTGGACTTCCATTGACAAAGAAAGTGTCCAAATGACAAAAAAAGAGCAACCGAATTGGACTAACGTGTTTTAACAGAATATAAATACAATAATTTTATTACATGGATGGGTTTATCACTTTCATACTCTATTTTGTTATAAGATAAATATTTAACAGTAATAAACACATGGACCATATCAATATCTTGGTACACATTCAGTACTATGGATATTGATAGCCAGGGGGCGGATCGGGGGTGCTCCCTTTGTCCATCGCACAGCCTTAAGAACCTTTTAGGATTAATTAGAGAAAAAAACTATAATTTATTAATCTTTTAGAAATTTAGGGTCATACTTTATTTCCATCATTGGCTACGTGAATTACGGCCAACTTCTCTCTCCGCATGGGCTGAGATTTCTTTGCCTCTTTTTCATTCTAGATCGGAAGAGTTTCGTCCTTTTCTTTTCTTTTTTTTATTTTTTGGTTTGTTCACTCACTTACTCCCTATCACTCGTTTAAATGAATGTGACTTTTTTTATAACTGACTCTAATTAAGTAAATTTGAAATGTGAGTAAGTAAATCTGGAATGTGACTTTTTGCAATCGACTCTAAGTAAGTTATATTAAAAAGTCACATAGGCATACATTCCATGAAAAAGTTACGTAGAATGCGATTTTATTAACTTTTTTCAATTAAAAAAATACATACAAACTCCATGAAGAAGTTACATTAATCATGGAATGTGATTTAATGATTTTTATGCGTCATTATAAAATAAAAAGTTACATTACATGTTATCTTTATGTAAATCTGTATGTTAATTTTTAATAAAAAGTCAGCTGACTTTAAACAAGGTATGGAGGGATATTGAGTGATTTTTATGAACTTTTTACGATAAAAAGTTACACTGGATGCTATTTTTATGTAAAACTAGGATTTTACTCCATATGTGATTTTTTAATGAAAAATAACATGAAATGTGACTTTTTACAATTAGGTCTAATTAAGATATGAAGGGATGCACAATGATTTATATTTGACTTTTTGATGGAAAAATAAATGGGATATAATTTTTGCATATAGAAATTAAAAAGTGGAAAAGATGATCTATGGATTGGGGAGGGAGGCGTGGGTTTTGGGGGAGTGGTTTGTTGTGAGGGAGCAGTGGTGGCTGCGTTTGCAGTTAGAGGAGAAAAGGGGTCCAGGTAGAGGAAGCAGAAGCGTTGTCTCTTCTCCATGGGCACCAATGGTTGGTGGAAAGAGGGATCAATGTACAAGAGGTGAGGGTGAATGCAATGCGGGTGATCTTTGGGCCGCAAAAGCCGGATGGTAAGGTGATCTGGCACATCTATACGAGCATACGTGGTCATTGTCCAACCAATTAGGATGCGGCTTTTGTCAATACATTCCTCAAATCAAGAATAGCGTAGCTCAAATTCTTGCACTATATCTGCTTAGGTTCTTCTCATTGGTTAGATTGTATTCCTTTATTGATTGCACATGCTTTAGAGGGTTCGTGAAGTTAATCAAACAATTGTTTTTTCAAAAAAAAATAAAAAATAAAAAAACTGTGGAGAAGATGGCTAGCGAATAATAACATAATAATAATAACAACAACAATAACAATAATTTACGTCAAAAGATATAATAACATATAACAATAATAATAATATAGAATGGTTTCAAAAAAAAAAAATCTATATATATATATATATATTAATCAATAATTTGTATGACTCAATTTGATTGTGGGTTCAATTAAAAATGATTTTCCCGTTCATTGTCTAGCTTCTTTAAAAAACCAATTGATGATGTCATTATTCTATTATTATTATACTTTTCTTTATTGTTATACTTTTCCTTTTAATCAATTAATTTAATATTTTTATTTTAAAACTCTATCTATGTATTAATTTAATATTTTTTTAGAACTCTATCTACATATTATATTTAATATTTTTATTTCAGAACTCTATCTACATATTACATTTTAGTTAATTTTACTATATTCGATTGTATAGTTTCATTATTTTATGTTCTCCTACTATATTATATTTTAATTTCTCAGCATAATATATTCATGAGACACACGAGTGTTAAACATATTAGTCTGTAAATATACGGGTGTGAAACTAATATAGATTATATTATCGGGTTTTATTGCCTTTAAAGGAAATAAAAATAAGAATTAATAAAAAAAATTATTGGTTCATTTATTATACTTTTTCTTATTGTGACGCTCTTCCGATCTCTTTTAATTAATTAATTTAATATTTTTATTTTGAGACTTAATCTACATATTAATTTAATATTTTATTTTTAGACTCTATTTATATATTAATTTAATATTTTTATTTGAGGACTCTATTTACATATTAGATTTTAATCAATTTTACTATATCTGATTGTATAATTTCATGATTTTATGTTCTCTTAATATATTATATTTTAATTTCTCAGTGTAATATGTCCGTAAAACGCGCAAGTGTTAAACACAGTAGTCCGTAAATGTACGGGTGTGAAATTAATATAGATTATACTATTGGGTTTTATTGCCTGTAAATGAAATAAAAAATAAGAATTAATAAAAAAACGTATAGGTTTATTTATTATACTTTTTCTTATTGTTATGTTTTTTCTTTGAATCATTTCATTTAATATTTATATTTTAAAATTCTATTTACATATTACATTTTGATTAGATATGTCTCACATTTGACTAATGAGTTTGAATTATATGAAAATAGATAATATATCAATCTTAATTTTACGCACGAGTGTGAAACTAATATATATTACACTATCGGATTTTATTATCTTTAACGGAAATAAAAAATAGGAATTAATAAAAAAATTATTTGTTCAATTAATATAATATTCCTTTTACCCATTTAATTTAATATTTTTATTTTGAGACTCTATCTCTTATTACCTTTTGGTTAGATATATCTTAAATTTGTCTAATGAATTTTAATTGCATGAAAAGAGATAAGATATCAATCGAAATTTCAAGATTATTATTATATTTTTCCTTTTAATCATTTAATTTATTTTTTTTAGGATTTTATCTACTATTACATTTTGGTTAGATATATCTCATATTTGTCTAATGAATTTCAATTTTATTTTATTTGATTGTATAATTTCATGATTTTATGGTCTCCTACACTATTATGTTTTACTTTGTCACTATAACATATCCATAAAACATACGGTTGTGAAGCATATATAGTATGTCTGTAAATGCATTGTGTGAAACTAAATATAAAATTATGTTATCGAGTTTTATTGTATTTAAAAGAAATAAAAAATAAGAATTAATAGAAAAATTGTTGATTCATCAATATATCGATGAACTAATAACAAGAATTTAAAACTATGTCAAGAAAATAAAGAATTAATTTTATACTACTTACAAATATATAATGTATATTAATTCCATATAAATTGTGTTTTTTAGTTTCTTTATAACATTAAACTTGATAAATATAATTATATTATATTTTATATATAAAATTTCTTTAGAACTCTACTCGTGTAACGATTGCACGAGTGGAAATATAGTAATAATAATATAGAAGAAAATGAATTGAACTTGCTAGGCCCAAGGCCCAACATCACTTTCTGTGGCTTAAATGCATGTACGGCGGCCGTAGTTACACGGTGGTAATTATTTTGACCGTAAATATCAAATCCTTCTTTGTTTGTACGGGATTTCTCTAAACTCTCTTTTTTATTTTTTATTTTTTTACATTGTTGGGTTAGGGGGCAAAAGATTTGGGTTAGAGGTAAAATAATTTGGCTAGGGTAACTAAAGATTAAGACCCGACCTAATTACTCAAACACTTATGATTCCCTTTCATTTTGTACATTCCGAAAACCTCTATATGTCATACTGACTACGCCCCCTATTGATACCAGTTTAGGGCCAGCCGGCTGGTTTCCAAGTAGCTCCAAATCACACCACTTCTCAAAGATCTTGACAAAGAACTACAAATTGTTACAATTTTTGTTCACCGATCATGACGTAAATTGGGGATTGTTTGTTCAGCTAAGCAATAAACTGGCTAAAAGAAATTCGTTAGAGGAAATTATTTTATACGTCGACCAAGACGGCACATGGAAGGTAGTAATGTACTAGGTCAATTTCAAATTCCTATTTTGACAGACACATTAATCCACATTTATGACTAGAAGGCTCATAGTTTTCCCTAAGAACCGCTTGACCTTGATTTTAACCATTGCCGTTGGATTTCAAGAACAAATAATTGTGAAGATGCTACGCGGAAATCACGACGACTCGATCAAGTGATGCTGAGACATCAAAGATTTACATAGACTATACACAGTGTCCAGATTTCTCGAATTCTGCTCCCGGCTTTTAAGTTTCTTCTCACAAGGAATTTACAAGCTCATACCTCGCGTAGTCTATAAGCAAATATTCCCTCAGCTTTATTAGCTTTTTGAATTCTACAGTTTCGTCTTTGGTGCCATGCATATTATTATATAATATATATATACACTAATTAATATATATTAGTGCGCTAATGTGAAACATGATAAAAAAGTATATACAATTATTGTCAAAAAGTAGTCAAAAGAAACCTTTTATTAATTATATATATATATATATATATATGGATGGGATGGTGTGTGGTTTGTTTAATTTATAACTTTTCCTCAAGTTTATAAATTAATTACACGATTATCTATTTTCACCCACTAGCACAATATAACAGCAAGTTTATTATAATGAATTTTATTTATTTGGGACAAAGAATCATCAAAATCCCGGCCTACTTATTCTTCTATGATATTTTAATATTTTTTTGACAAGAATATAACACACACGGCACAGAGACATCACATGCCATTTAACAAAATCATGGTAATTTTGTAAGAAGCGGAATGATATATATGCCACACACACACACATTATGCAAGCAATGTAGAATCCAAGATCAGAGTATAAAACACCATAAACACAACACCACAAATATTTTAATATTTGAAAAACTGAAATTGTTCTACATTTAAGGAGTAATCCTTCCCAATTTATGCTACCTGGCCACAATACAACCAAGTACTAGTTTGGCATGATCTTGGTTTCTTATCTTTCTTCCACTAAATCATTCATTGTAGCCTGTAGGCTTCTCCGAATTTGTAGGCGCGGAGCTTTCAAGTTTCTTGTCCCAAAATATTCACAAGCAGTCACCTCGAAAAGGCTGAGCAATTCTATAGATTTAATTAATATTCCAAGATTTGCTAAATTCATATATCATTTAAATTGGCTGAAATATATTTGCAACGGGAAGATGTATATATGTAAGTAAAAACTGAAATAAGTCGATCTTTCATAGTAAAGTATTCATTATTTGTCGAAACGAGCCACGCAGAAAGAGAGCAACACGCTAGGATTTCAAATTCCTATTTCGATAATCCACGGGTGTGGAAAACTTTCTTTCCTAAATGGACGTCCATTGTTTCTTGATCTTAACTAACTAGTATTCTAGACCAATCGCCATCCGACACATGGTTCAAGGGTCTCAAAAATGGGATCCAAGATCCGACCTGTAGGTTTTTCATTGGCTTGGATAAGGTACTCCTATAGTACCTGAAGTTTTTCCCCAGAAATCACAAACATTGCCGACTAGATTAGGTGATGCTTTCAGATTTCTATTCACACAAAATTCACACCCACTCACCTTGCATAGGCTCAGTGGCAGAGCCAGGAAGAAAACTTAATGGGGGTCAATGGCAAAGTGAGAACCCTTTTAAGTAGTAGTATTCGATTTATTTTATTTTATTTTTCTTTCACATAATAAAACTTGCAGAAACAGAGGAATAATGATACTTTTTCATATATAATGAAACAATTATCTCATAAACGTAAATGTGAAGCATTATACAATAACATCTAACAAAAATAACTTTGAAAGTTTTTATAGTTTGAATTCCAATACAAAATAAAATTTTAGTTTATCTGTTTAATGGTTTAAACTTATTAAAACTTTGTATAAGAGAATATATTGGACACATTTAAATTTTCAAGTTATAAGATTAAAGTCATGTCAGAGAGTTGAATTTATGTAGAACAAATAACTGTGTAATGAATATTTACATTTAACTAACAATAAAGCCAATTAACTAATTATTTTTTGTCTCAAAATTTTCGTTGATTTCCTAATATGCAATCTACTATATTCATGTAAAAGTGTTAAAAGGAGGAAAAAGAATACTCAAACTTCACATATACAACCAAAAAAAAAAAAAAATAAATTTCAAGGGTCAATGGGGTCCAGGGACCGCATGTAGGACCCCAAGCCTAGACCCCTAAAAGATGAAGATAAGGCTCATTTAAATTTTCTTTTAAAAAAATGTTTAGGAAGCTCAAATCCTAGTTTCTTTGCACATCTGCTTACAATGTTCATTCAATAATTCAATTCAAAGTAAACTATTATTTTCTGAAACTAATTCTGTTCCTTCAATAGTAAAAGAATGAAGAAATTTGAAATGTCTATTGTGGTCTTGTGATTTTAGTTTCAAAAATAAATAAATATTTGATATTCATTATGTATAAGTTCTTTAATGGTTTTAGTTAAACTTTAACTTTTTGAACCCAACAATTTGGTATTTGGCGCCATGCAATCATGCATGGATAAAATAATAATATATTAAAGGTTGCATATTAGTGCGCTAATGTGAAGACATCAATATCATCTTATTAAAGTAAGTAATCACACTACAGAATTAAAATAAAAAATGACATTACGCATCAGTTTTTACAAAAAATGACACCTAAACAACATGCGGTGACATTTTTGAAATTAAATTGCTTACTAGACACGTTAGATCTTTATTAAGAACTGATGTGTATAATTTTTTAAATAATGGGCATCGGTTTCCAAGTAGCAACCGACACCCATTGTTAAATAATACACAATTTCTTCTTTAAGAACTGATGTATATAATTTTTTAAATAATAAATATCAGTTTCCAAATAGCAACCGACCCCATTGTTAAATAATACACATAGTTTCTTCTTTAAGAACCTATGTGTATAATTTTTTTAACATTGGGCGTTGATTGCCCAAGGACTACCTATGGGTATCTTGAGCTTTTTTTATTATTTTTTGATATAAATATCTCAAAAGAAAAGAGAGACATAAAGGGTGCTAAAGTCTTCTGCCATTATTTGCTTAAGAGACGTAAACGGTGCTAAAGTCTCCTGCCATTATTTGCTTTCTGCCATAATTTTCTTTGACTTTTGCCATTCTTGGCTTTCTACCATTACTGACTGGGCCGATTTTTCTGCGTTTCTTCTTCGCATAGTTGGAGCTCATCCATTTTCGTGTTGGGATATGTTGAAATTTGTTCACCTGAAGTGGATATTTGTAAGTTCGTGGGGATGAAATGGATGGCTGTGGACCGATGGACTAGAAGAAGAAAAAGAAGAAGATGGGGACTGAGGACAAATTAATCCAAAACTTTCACTTTCCTCTGATTGTTGTTAATCTGAGCTAGCTGTGGATGAGTGGCAATGATTGTTCGGCTCCACTGTGTTTGGCCCCTGCTGATTTTCTAGGCAGATTTTCGGTTGCCCAAGGACGACTGATGTGTATCTTGAGCTTTTTTAATTGTTTCTTGTATATAAAGATCTCAAAAGAAGAGAAAGAGACATAAAGGGTTTTTAAGTCTTCTGCCATAATTTGCTTAAGAGACGTAAATGGTGCCAAAGTCTTCCGCCATTATTTGCTTTCTCCCATGATTTTCTTTGACTTTTGCCATTCTTTGCTTTTCACCATTACTAACTGGGCCGACTTTTCTGCGTTTCTTCTTCCCAGAGTTGGAGCTCATCCATTTTCGTGTTGGGATATGCTGAAATTTGTTCACTTGAAGTGGGTATTTGTAAGTTTGTGGGGATGAAATGGATGGTTGTGGACCGATGAACTAGAAGAAGAAGAAGATGGGGACTGAGGACAAATTAATCCAAAACTTTCACTTTCCTTTGATTATTGTTAATCTGAGCTAGTCATGGCTGAGTGGCAATGATTGCTCGGCTCCACTGTGTTTGGCCCCTGCAGATTTTTCTGGGCTTCTTCGAGAGAGGGTTTTTTTTTTTTTTTTTTTTTCCTGATACATCTTCAAGAGTGTTCGCATTAGAGCATGCCTTGATCATTTGAAAATTTTAAAATGAATTATGAATTGTGTTTAACGTATGTTTATTGTGTTTTTAGTCAATAATTAAAATAAATTGAATTATTATGTATGTTAAGCAAGTGTTTTTTCGAATTATACATTATGTGGTTCTTTGAATTTTGAATTTGAATTTAAATTTTTAATATCAAGCACACGTTTTTTGGTCCTTCCGATCTTTATTGAGAATTTTCTAGAGAAGAAGAAGAAAGATTGAAAAATATATATGTATCGGTTGTAAAGAAGGAACTGATCGGTTCTTTCTTTATAACCGATGTCTATTGTCTATTTTATCTACTTATTTATTTTTTAAATTGACTTTAGGCATCGGTTTTTGTGAGACAACGGACACGTATTGTTACCTTTAGGCATCAACTTACAACCGATGCGTATACTTTTATAATTCACGTCGCTGGCGGAGGCATCGCCCCTCAAAATCGACGCGTATTTATCATTACAACCGATACTTATTATACTTTTCTGTAGTAGTGTCAACTGGCTCAAAAAAAGTAACGGAAATTCAGCTTTTCTACACTTCATCTAATACTTAGCCATAAACCCCAAAGGTATAGAATTATTGTTGAAAAGTAGTCAAGAAAATAGTTTGGAGGATCACCTTTTTCTCTTGTATATAAAATTATAAGAATGGAGAGCGTATAACGCACCACAAAGAACTACGATCCAAAGAAGCATGGAAGCATTCAAAACAGCCATAATTTTTCTTCTTAATGTTTTCCTTGTTACTTCACTTCCCTTCAACAACCCATCATATAATAATAGCATGCAAGCACTGGCACTTTTGAGGTGGAAGCAAAGCACGTCGCCCGGTACTTCACTTAATTCATGGGAGTTGGATAATCTTAAGGATCTCTGTAGATGGACAGGGATTTTGTGCAATATGAAAGGTTCAATTTCCCAGATAAACTTATCTGAAAAAAGTCTCAAAGGCACACTTGACCAACTCGATTTTGCATCATTTCCCCATCTCAAAAGACTAGACCCGAGCACTAATTCATTCAGTGGCATCATTCCACTAGAGATTGCAAATCTGATAGAGCTTCAACGCATTAATTTGGCAAGTAATGAATTCATAGGTATTCATTTGCATATCTTTATTACCTTTGGCATTTAATGAATATATGATACTTACTGGAATGAAATCTAAAATTTATCTTTTCCTAGAAGACAATTGTTCATAACTTTTAGCACTTTTAAGGAGAAAAAATCTTAAGGAAAAGTCATGAATTCAATTTGGATCTAATTATTTTTGCGTGTATATATATATATATATATGGATAACCTATAAGTTAATTTGGCTAATTTCAATTTTCTTCTGTTGTACTATAATAGTTTTGAAGATTTGATCCTTTCTTCTAACTGACTCTGAAACCATTCCATCAGAAATATGTTCATTGACAAACCTCAGTTCTCTTTCACTTAACAACAATGAATTTTCAGGCTCCATACCACCAGAGATGGGGAGCTTGCAGAATTTTGGCGAGATCGGAAGAACTTTCAGAAAACAAATTTTCAGGTATGATAGTCTTTCAATATATCTTAATGCATCGGATAAATCTTAAAGGATTGAACCTTATTTATATAACACACTCAATGGAGCAGTTCCTTCAGAAATTGGTTATTTTGTTGAACCATAATTATCTTTTGCTGCATTGAAACGGATTTTCAGGCTCCATACCAGCAGAGACAGGAAGGTTGATAAAATTGGCGAGCCTAGACCTTTCAGACAATGAATTTTCAGGTGTGATACTAACAAGCTTACAATATCATATTATCTTGAACAGAAGCTTGAAGGATTGTACCTTACTTATAACACACTCAGTGGAACAATTCCATTAGAAATTGGTTTATTGTTGAATCTTAATTATCTTTCGCTACTTGAGAATGGATTTTTAGGCTCCATACCAACAGAAATAGGAATATTGCTAAAATTGTTGAACCTAGACCTATCTGGAACAAGATTTCAGGTTTGAAACCTCATACAACCTTAAAATATCTTATTGCTTTTTTCATTTACCAATTTGACCAATTTATACGCTGGCCATGCTGAAAAAGGCGTAGTGTCATTAGAGAAAGAATACATTAATTCAAAAAATGCCTTTGATTAATAGATGACTAATGGGTTTTCTAATTCGAGAACTTTTTCTCCATGAAAATGCCTTCACCTTTGGATGACTACCCACTGAAAATAAGCATTAATTCCATCGTTGATTTTGTAATGGAATATGTTCATGTTTTCTTTTCTTTCTTTCTACAAAATTATCATTTTTGCCAAGTGTGCACTTCATTGTCCATGTCAACATTCGGCAATAAAGTAGTCTTCCCGATTCACTGATTTTCATGTTATTACAAACGTTGGATCATGATAAATGATCCATTTTATCACATAAGACGATTGTCAAAACTTAGAAAGAGCTTAGAGATGGTGAATCAGATCTACTCAAATTATTTTTTAATTACTTGTTTGCATCAAAAACAGTTGTAGATCATATTTGTAGTAAGATAAAAAAATAATAAAGAGTTTCAAATCTATAACCAGTGGGAAATTCCATTTAAAAAATAAACTATTAACTAATACAAAAATTTTCCCACCTTATAATAATACATTTGTAGGCTCCATACCAAAAGAGAAATGAAGCTTGCAGAACTTGATCAATCTAGATCTTTCTGACAATTAAATTTCTGGTCTAATACCTTCAACTACTGGTAATCTTACACAACTTCAACTATTGTTTTTGAGAAATGATATTTGTACACAAAAGGCGTACAACTTTTGTACACTCTTTGTATTTACTTAAATATCATTTGCTACATCTTTCTTGAAATCATAACTTTTAGAGAGTGTGAGTAAATTCAGCGGTGTCTGTACAAAAGTTGCATACTTCTCATTGTTGCTTTCCTCCAACCGACTCATCAGAACAATTCCATCAGAAATTGTTCTGGTGAGGAATTTGGAGTATCTAGGCTTATCACGCAACTCTTTGTCAGGTTCAATAGCTACTTCAATTAGGAATTTGACAAAACTTCAAGGATTGTACCTCGAGTCCAATGAATTTACTGGAACAATTCCACCAGAAATTGGTTTGTTGAGGAATCTAAGGGTTTTAAGCTTGTTAGAGAACTTTTTGATAGGTTCGATACTTACAATAATTGGAAATTTGACAAAACTTGAAGAGTTGATGCTTGATTTCAATGAATTTACTGGAACAATTCCACTGGAAATTGGTTTGTTGAAAGATATGGAGTACCTAGACATTTTAGAAAACTCCTTCTCAGGTTCAATACCTAATACAATGGGAAAACTGACAAAACTTTTAACAATTGCGACTTGACTCCAATGAACTCATTGGAACAATTCCATTAGAAATTGGTTTGCTGAAGAATCTAAACTTCATAGACCTTTCCGAAAACTTGCTATCATGTCCAATCCCTGATACGATGTAGAATTTGACAAGTCTTGAAGAATTGCGGCTTTATGCTAACAAACCCACTGGAACAATTCCATCAGAACTTGGTTTGTTGTTGAATCTAGAGGGCCTACACCTTTCAAACAACTCCTTGTCAGGTGCAATACCTCCTAAAATTTGGAATCTTACAAAACTTGAAATTTTGTCACGATCTCCAACAATCTTACTGGAATGATTCTGCCTGAGATTGTAGGTCTGAAATCAATTGAGTGGACAATTACCGAGGACTATCTCCAATCTCAGTAGGTTATACTCTCTTACTATGGGCCATAATAGTTTTTCAGGGAACATTTTATCAATCATTTGCAATATTAGCTCCCTTGAATATCTCTATTTGGATCATAAAAAATTTGAAGGAACAATTCCACAATGCTTGGGAAATTTCATCAGCAAAAATTTGCGTGGTTTGAATATGAAGAAAAACAATTTCCGTCACCAAATTCCTACTGAAATATTTAAAGAAGGATGCTCATTAAGATCTCTTGTCTTAAATGGAAATCAATTCAAAGGAAGATTACCTCGTACCTTAGTAGGTTGCAAAGATACTGAAATACTAGATGTCGGAAGGAACCAAATAAGGGACACATTTCCTTGCTGGATGGAAAGTCTTCCAGAACTTCGTGTTATGGTATTGAGGTCCAACAAGTTCCATGGTACAATTCCAGAATCAAAAGCAAAAGCAAAATTCCCTTTTTCTCAGTTGCGAGTCTTGGATATGTCTGAGAATGAGTTTTCCGGCTTACTGCCTACTCAATACCTAACGCATCTTGATTCAATGATGAACAATAATGAAACAGAATGGAGACGTATGTCTTCATACTATGAAGATGGTTTAACACTTGTGGTTAAAGGATACATGTACGAGTCCGTAAGAATCTTGAGAATCTATTCAACAGTTGATCTATCAAAAAACAAATTTCAAGTAGAGATTCCAAGTACTATAGGAAACCTTAAGTTCTTGCAATCTCTAAACTTTTCATATAACAATATCACATGTCATGTCCCACTATTCACTAGGAAATTTGATCTCTCTTGAATCCTTGGACTTGAGTTCAAACCAACTGGTAGGAGATATTCCTTGGCAACTAGAAAAGTTGTCATCTTTGGGGGTCCTTAACCTTTCATACAATCATCTTTCTAGACGTATACCTATTCAGGGGCATCTTCTCACATTTACTAATAGTTCAATCATTGGCAACATTGAACTATGTGGGCTCCCATTGACAAAGATATGCCCAGGTGATGGCAATAAGGAGCAACCAAAGCATCAGATATCACCTAAAGAAGATAATGATTCTAATGGATTCACCTGGCAAGTAGTCTTGATAGGGTATGGTTGTGGAGCTCTATTCAGTTTGGTTGCGGGATATTTGATATTTAAATATAAGAAACCTAAATGGTTCATAAAATTCATTTATGGCTTTTACAAAATAAAGCAAGGATGGGGATCATGTTCAATGTCAACTTAGCTAGGTTTGGAATTTCGACTTTCTAGCTAGTTTTTATCCTTTATCCACGTGTAATAGATCTTAGCTAATTATCCTTTACACTTTCAAGCATGTATGTGGAAGAGTGTGTGTGGGTAACACTATAAATGCACAAGAAATATGTGCACATGGGAGGAAATTGTTTGCAACGCTTAGATATGTGGCGGGTGTTAAGCAATGAATCCCACATTGATTAAATATAAAAATATAAACTAGATATAAGCGTTTGTGATATTCTTCTTAACAAGTTGACCTTTTAAGATGGAACCTCAAATCTTGATATAGTATCAGAGCCCATCAAGTTCAAACGAGCAATTCAATCCAGTTAAGATCAAATGAGCACATGAATTTCAATATTGGTCTGCTCCAACAGGCCACCATCTTGTGGGGACATGTTAAGGAATGAACCCCACATTGATTAAATATAAAAATATAAACAAACATTGCGATATTTTTCTTAACATATTGACCTTTTAATATGGAACCTCAGTCTTGATAGTGGAAACAATGGAGACCTGAGCACTGAATGCTATATATGTATATATATCTATTTCTTTAAACTCTTCTTAACATATTGACCTTTTAATATGGAACCCTTAGTCTTGATGGTGGGAACAACGGAGACCTGAGCACTGAATGAGAAATATATCTATTTCTTTAATTCAATTGTCTGAGAAAAAATGGCTATCTAGATATGAAATCACTTCCTGCCAATGGACAGATAAATAAATTTTAAAAAGTGGCTATCTAGAGACGAAATCGCAACTTCCTGCCAAATGGACAGATAAATAAATTTCAAAACTTTAAACAAATGGAATTACTAAGACAACACAATATGACTCATCAACTTGGTCAAAGGGAGAGGTAGATATTAATAATATTGCATATATAATGCGTTGTTCATTGATATCTTGATTTGCAATTTGCAATATATGTAAATGCTTTGCTATAACTACGCAATAACAGATTCTCTAATTGGAAACAATTTTTATAGATGAAGAACTAAAAATGGAAAAGGAAATTGCAGTCAGATCAAGTTCATAATTGGCATGTAAACTGTCTAAATTTAGTGGCTTTGACACATAGTGATGGTGATCATAAT
>CAVNYN010209253.1:0-25093 GCA_963692815.1 Nyctanthes arbor-tristis
TTTTTTTTTTTTTTGGCTAGGTCATTTTCAGCATCCATTCGAGGACTTTTCTCTTTAAAACTGATTGTTGCCCCTTGGATACTAAAAATCATAGATGCAATGAAAATATAGATCGACCTTGCTAATGTTTTAATGAATTGGATTGTTTTCTTACATTGTTTGTGAGTCTATTTTCCGCTAATTTGTACTAATAGAAATGATGATTGGAGAGAAAATTAGTTTGACAATTTCCAAACTTTGTTGCTATGTTTTCTATTTTTATTTTTATTTTTGCTGCCTTAAAATTTTTTGGTTAATTAATTAATTAATGCATTGGAATATTAAACTAGGCTATTATTTTTTAGAATGCTTTTGTGAGTAGTGGCTATTCAATTTTTAGAGTGAGAATCTACCTCTCTTTCTCTCTCTAACAGACATGATTGAATACTTCTTATAGTGTTTTCAGTTTTGCTAAGTATAATTTGCATAATGATTATAAGCATAATTTCTCACAAAAATGGTAGCAAGCATTTTCCTTGATTAAGAATTGATAATCTTTTCCCAATCAAAGTTTTGAAGCAAACTTTGCTATTTTCCATGCTTCTAACCAAATTGATTCCCTTAGGTAGTGTGAGGCTCCCCGGAAGCTGCTAATTTCTTTGCCCTTTAACCAAATAATAATTTCTTTGCCAAATGGATATAAGCACAATTTTTCTTGATGAAGAAAAGCATTTATCTGTTTTGAGCTTTTGTATGATTGTGTCATGGAATTCATCTTTCCAGCTATAGTGTGGATTATATTAGACATAATTTTTTACTTTCAAATCAGTCTGCATTAGGTGAAAAAAATATAAAAAGAAAATTGAGTTATTCTGTATTCTTGGCAGGTTGGTGCAATCATTCTATATTTCCAGTGATCTCCAAAGTCCATGTGGTAAATCATCTATAGCCGTAAGTTCCCATTCTGTTGCTTTTTACATATTAAGAAGATAAGTTTATAGTGGACTTAATAATAATGTTCATATTACTAGGCTGATTAGTTACTAAATTTGTATTTGGTTCATGTAACACCAATTATTCATATATATTAGGATGTGTATTAAGTTATTATTTTCAAGCTACTTTGTATGTTGTATTTGCATGTTATTATTACTAAATTCGTGTATGTTGTGTATTAATTTATTATTTTTTAAGTTATTATGTTAGGATGTGTATTAAGTTATTTTTTTCCCTAAAAGTTATTATTCTTCCACAACTGCATTGCAGTTGTGAAATTGCTCAATTGATCTCATTACTTTTTTCAAAACAATCGAATTTGTAAGTATGCAGCCTATCAATCTATGGTCAGACTTGACTCTTGACGTCGGAAAACCCTTTCATCTCTTCTCTGTAATTTTCTGTGTCTATTATTTTGTGTACTCATTTATGCTGATAGCTTTTATTGAAATTTCCCCTCTAAAATATTCTTTTTTACCGTGATATGTTGTGTTGATATTTTCTTTATTTCGTAAATTCGTTTAGGTTGATGTTTGTTGAGTGAATTCAAGGAAATGCAACAATTAGCAGATTTCCATATTTCTGTTTTTAGTTTGATCTCCTTGGTAAAGATTCCCTTCGACATCAAAATGAGGTTAAGGCTGAGCCTCTGTAATGTTCAAGGCTATCCAATAGTTCCATAATGGTAAATAGATGGCATGCTTGATTTATACACACCTTGGCGTTAATGTTTTTGGTTCACATTAATGTTATTTGAATTTAAATTTCAAGGAAAATGGAGATGATCTCTATGACGAGCTTGATGCTGGTAAACTAAATGTGCACTTGAAGGAACTCATGGCTCTGAATGAAATTGCAAGTGTCAATTACATTTTTAGATTGTAAACTAAAAGCTTTTTGTACATATAATGCATCTATAGCTCTGGATGAGATTGCCAGTGTTAATTACATTTGTTTTCCGCTCCAAGTTATAATGATGTTGAATGTCTATTGATTGTTGTTAGAAAGGATCGTACTAGACACATATAGACATAGACAGCCTATTTTGATCAACAGCCATTTTTCTTAATTTTCTGAGATAGATTGCAATATTGCATTAATAACATCGGAACGGTGGAGTTGAATGGCATTGCTTAAGTTTTCACCCTCTCTTGCGATCAAAAGCACCATTATTTGCTGTGAATTTCAGGTATATTTTTTCTTCTATAAATGATATTGATTTTTCTCCATTATTATTTTATTTTTCTTCTCGTTGGAATGATGATTTTTATCTCTTTCAAATTATAGTGACTTCACATTTACCTGTTATCGAAATATTTACACAATGCATTAGGATTATTTTTATGTTAATGAATTAGTATTAGTAGAGTAGCTATGAGTTCCATTTCTTTTCCTGTGTTATTTAATTTCCGTTGCTTTTGTCATGTATGAGATAAGTTCTTTCTTGGAGGCTTCAATATTTTTTGTTCAGAATGAATTGGATTTGTTTACATCTGGATTGCACTGTATTTATCATGTTCTAACTCTGTGAGACTATATCATTTTTTCCCCTTTGGTGAAGTATTTACTGTCTATATATTAGTAAGTTATTAGTATTAGTACACATGACAATTTCCGCAAATCTAAATTTCAATTATGTAATGTTTTTGCATGTACTTAAGGTTTTATAGACAAGCTTGCATGTAAAATCAAAGTTGTATACTGAGTTTTCTATTAGATTATACTTTTCTGTGGGAGCATGCAAAGTTTTTTGTGAATTATCACAGCAAAAAGGAGAAAGAAGTTGTTACTTCAAAGAACAATTTACTTAGGTCAGTGTACATTCTCAAGCCTAATTTTAGCCATTAAATAGACTCTTTACAAGTAATAGACACTTTATAGTGCTTAGTGGTTTAGTGTCTCTTTATCGAAAAGTAGTGGCTATAGGCAATCTATGTGTAATTATTCTTTTTGGACATGTTACTTAACTTGCATTTCTTGCAGCAATATGGAAGAAGCATCCCACCGTTTAAATGTATTTACAATCATCAACAACAATATTTTTTCTGGCAATAGCAATTAATTTTAATATAATAATTCTCTAGATTCTACTAAAAAGATGTCATATAAGAGCATATGTCTCCAATAGCATATCTACTGTTAAAAAGCATATATTTCAGTAAATAAAGAGCATCTTTAAGTGTATAGGCAATTCCAACTTACTATATTTCTTGAATTGAATATAAGTAATGGATGAGTTAATTGGAGAATATAACTATACCATTTGCATATGGCTTTGGAATGTCATTTGCAATTAGTCTCATTAGATTTATTTACTTTGAAGGACATTGAGGGAAATTTGTTGGTTGAAATAGACCATGATCGGAGGGGTCTTCTATTTTCGTTTCATTCAGTGATATGGTCTGAGTATTATGAGTTTCTTAAGTAGAAAAAAGGGATTGAAAGCCGAAAGTTTGTCTTTATATGTGAATTTCGCTGATGTTAGACAATGCATGATTATGTTTGAGAGTGCTGATTTTATATTGGTCCTGTTAGAAAAATTACTCTTAGCTTCTTTGTGTGTTTTGTGATGATTAAAAACTGGGCTCATAAGCTAGGGAGATGCCGAGCAACTATTCGGCTTAAGGATTGGTGGATGCCCCAGTCTCCGGCAGCCTTGCTCTCTGATTTGTCTTTGTGTTGAAGTAGTTTGCTTTGTCTCCAGGGTCTTTACACAATAATATATTTATATTTATTTATTTTACATGTATACAAAGAAATTTTACATAATTTATAGTGATTGAAATTGAAAGAATTACCCTGATAAGGAAAAAAAATGAAAAAGAAAAAGAAAAAGAAAGGAAATTGAAAGAATTATCTTTTATCATGTTGGTACTAATATGATGTCTCCTATAAAGTATAGTCTTATTATAGCATGCATACTTGATGCTATTTTGATAATTGCATAGTTGTTGCTATTTTGATAATTGAGTTTTGACAATTTTGTTAATATAGTTTATTTATTTTTAAAAATATATACTTTCTGTGCATCACACATGTACATAAAACTAGTATATATATAAGCACAATTTGGTGGGCTCAATTGATTGTTGGGCATAATTAGAAACAATTTTTTCGCTCATTATCTGGTTTCTTTAGAAAATTAATTTCCTAACATCATTATTCTATTATTATACTTTTCCTTATTGTTATAATTTTCACTTTAATCATTTAATTTAATATTTTTATTTTGAGACTATATCTATATATTACATTGTGGTTAGATATATCTCATATTTGCCTAATGGATTTGAATTACATGAAAATAGATAATATATCGATCTAAATTTCTATATTATTATTATTATTATTATCATCATCATCATCATCATCATCATCATCATCATCATTATACTTTTTCTTATTACTAGATTCTCACTCGTGCGTTGCACGGGGAAGATTATGTATCAAATTATTCAAAAAAATCAAATTATTTAAAAAAATAAATAATATCAAATTTTATAATTTTTTTTTTAAATGGTTAAATTTTATAAGGTCATGTTACCCGATAAATTTTACTTAGAAATCAATATCAAAATTGAAGAAACCAAATAGATAGAATAAAAAACATGAGTATAAGAAGATAATTTGCTAAATTCATTCCCATGCACAGTTATATATTTTTTGTTAATTTATTCCCCCACTATTTTCTTAACTCTTAAGTCAATGACCTCAATGTCGTTCGTAATATACACACAATCTCTACCTTCTTCTTAGCCTCTGAAATTAAATTAAATACAATTAGAAGACCAACTTCGAATAAAATAAATGAGCTCCATATTAGATATAGTCAAAAGAAAATAATTATTGTTTTCCTCATGTTGCTGGCCGTAAACCTGTTCCGTCAGTAAATGCAATTTCACAACCATAAGTAGGGAAGAAATCCCCACCAGCTGATGCAATTTTGTAGCCGCATCCTATTCAGTGGACTTGAGTCATAAATTTCTTGCAAAAACTTATGACGATTCAAAGCCTCTTCATTTCCAATTTCATTTCCGATGTTAGACGAGAATTCAAGGGCTCTAGTCCTCTGCCAAAGTTGGAATTTAATGCAAGAAATTGGAGAAAATTAGTCTTAAAAAGTAAAAAAATGAAGAAGGTGAAACGGAAAGACTTCCACCACCAGCAGAAAGACGAGCCATTAATTTCTTCTCATATACTCTCTACAGTAATTGAAACGTTGTCTCCAGTAGATAGTCTAAAAGAATTGCATCAATGTCAGCAAATCTAATAATTGAAGTGAAATCAACACATAAAAAAATATGGTATAGATAATAACATAAATAAATATTATTAATTGATTCCAAAATGGATAAATGGTCATTACCAGCAATATATAGGGGAAGACATATTTGACCAAATTATTGTGATAGCATAATTTCAATAGAGTGTTAACAGCTTTCTATTTCAATTAAAACAGAAGACATAACAATGTGCATGGATGAGAAATAGAATGTTATTAAGTGACTTTAGTAGGAATTGCAAAAAAAAAAAAGGACAAATTCGATGCCCACGGGTACCCGATCTCATTCAAAACAGGAGTACTTGACTAAGTAGGTAATTCGGTCGGGGATGCTATTAAAAAAAAAAATCAACCCAACTTAACAATGTGCGAAGGAAGGTTATGATAATTTTTACTCGTGTCCGACTCATTTAATTTTTTTTAAAACAAAATTTATAAAAATATTTACTAAAAATTCTAATGGTTTGAAAAGTAAAAAGATGATAAAACTTATCAAGAAAGCTGCTTAGAATACTATTTATTAAAAAAATGAAAATGAAAATATATAAATATATTTAAATTGGCTAGTAAATGGGTAATATGAATTACATGTACCAGCCTTTCCTCGACCCATCTCTGATTTAAGTGGGGATGGGAAAAATTTTTTTGATGGATACATTAGCATATATGATCTTGACCCGACCCTTTGTCATTTTTATACCTCAGGAAATTAAACATTTTATTTTTCTATGTGACTATACTGTGACAGAAATTTTATAAACTATGAAACGCTAATTAAACCATATTTATTATATATAAAAAAGTAACGTAATAACGAATCGTTTTAAAAGCATATAAAAAATAATTAAATATCAATGTATCAGTTAAAAAGTAAATAGTCTAATACAAATTACAAAATACTTGCACGCTAAGACATATATATTAAAAAATTTAAATTAAAAAATAAAAAAACTTTGAATATATAGATTAATCCAATAAAATATTTAAGTATCCAGCAAAATATTTAATCAAAATATTTGAAGATAAAAATAGATAAGGATTATAATTCCTAATTAATTGAAAAAATAGATAAATAAATAACTTGAGAATTAAAATAAGTCAATGTAACAACACATTACCAAACATAAACAAAAAGACTATAAATTCCCCATTTTTCCCCGTTTTGGAGGGAAAACTGTGGTACAAAGGTACCACAAACTAATTTACTTTAATATATATATATAGATTATACTTTTCCATTTAATTATTTAATTTAATATTTTTATTTGGGACTCTATCTACATATTACATTTTAGTTAGATATATCTCATATTTGCCTAATGGATTTGAATTACATGAAAATAGATCATATATCAATCTAGATTCAATATATCAATCTAAATTCAATATTATTTGCGTTCAAGAATATAGATAAGATCTAAATATTTCCTTAATAGCATCGAATTCATATTTCTTACCATTATGTTTTAATATTCTCACATTATTACTTTTGTCTTTGTTCATGAAATGATGACTGCATTAACAATGGGTAAAATTATTAGATAACGAATTACACATGTCAGTTTGGCTAATGTAAAGTTATAATTGTTAATTGATGACTAAATTAGAAAACTGTTTTCTTTGTATTCCTTAGTAGGTACTGTTTAAGTCTTAATATTGTTCATTGCGTTTCATTGCATGTCAATTTGGTGGAGATATGGTTCAAGATAAGACCTCTATTGGTGATGCACAAGATAGACTAAGTCCATAGAGAGAGCAATTGAATCTAAATTGCCCTTGTCATTTATTCATTTTGATGTTGGGTGATGCTTAAGGACATGGATGTATGTGAAATTTCTATTCATCTAAAGAATTGAGTATCTAACATTTTATCTTGGATGGAGATTTGTGCTTAATTTACATATTTACTTTGTTCAATTGTATAATTTCATGATTTTATATACTCCTATTCCATTGTATTTTACTTTATCAGTATAATATGTCTGTAAAACGCACGGGTGTGAAGCATAGTATGTCTATAAATACACGGGTGTGAAACTAATATAAGATTACGCTATCGGGTTTTAATGTCTTTAAAGGAAATAAAAAATAAGAATTAATAAAAAAATTATTAGTTCAATGAGATCGTGATGAACTAATAACAAGAATTTAAAATTACGTCATCAAAATTAAAAAATCGATTGCATGCTACTTGCAAACGTAGGATGCACAATAATTCTATGCAAGTTGTGTATTTTAGTTTCTTTATGCCATTAAACATGACAAACACAATTATATTATATTTTATGTATGAAATTCCTTTACAGCTCTACTCGTGCAATGCACGGGTGGAAATCTAGTTCCTTTAATTGAAATCAACCAAAATAAAACCAAAAATCATCAGGCCTAAATTCAAAATAGAAATCACACAAAATTGAACAAAATTAAAGCATAGTCCCTAATTTAAACCCTAACTTCGGCAATGATCGTTACCTTGCAAGTGAATGCTTAATTGTGAACCCTAATTCGTAATTTATGCTCGTTGCAGGTTGAGGATTCTTGGAGACAACCATCATATAGTATGACCAGCCTTACCAAAGTATTCGGTGGTTGGACTTTGAACTAGTAGCAGAGACGTGTGGTAGTGATGGTGGTTGTCACTACAAAAAATCATGGCTTTAGAAATAGATTTTTCGGTTCTTGAAACCATGAAATAGATCGGACCTACAAGTTATTAAGAATGGATTATTTCCAATAGAAATTCCGTTACTTTTCTAGTGGTGGCTGATAGTATCCTAACCGAAATTCCGTTGGCAATTATTTCAAACCGAAAATCCGTTGGTAATCAAGAACAGAAATTCCATTCCAAATACTTTACCTTAATCCACATAAATTCTATAGTTGAAAGCATTTATAATTGCAAACGGAATTTCGGTAAAAAATCATTATGTACATAATTTCGGTTTGAAATTCCACTAACGGAATTTTTGTTCCTGAAATCATAGAGCATTACCAAATGATTTTTAGTAGGTAAAATCAGAAACCATTAGCTATGGACAGAACCGGTGTTCACTTAATACCGACACCCACCGAACCAGCACTAAACCGATTTTAATTCGGTTTGTTTGGTTTAAGAACGGTTTGTATTTTCTATCTTTAAATTGTTTTTAATTTTAGACTATCACAAATCTTAAGAAAGCATCTCGTTCGAGATGGACCTTAAGAAGAAAATAAAAATACTTAAGAGTAAAATAGACAATTCAACAATATAGCCAACTCATCCAACACTTGAAATATCAATCTGAATGCCTTCCTTTAAATAATTGAAAACCACCATCAATATTTTATGGGTTTTCTATGTGGGACTTAGGTCTTCCTATTTCTCTTACTCAAAATGTATTTCTATTATTATTGTGTGGCTTCTAACTTTCTTTAGATTTGATCTACGATTTCTGGGTTTGTCTTCGGGTTGGGTTTTTTCGTTTAATTGCTGAGATTCCGTTGGTTTTGTGGTTTTAGTTTGGGTTATCAGTGGTTCGGTATGCTTCGGTTTGACTCGGTCCGATTTAGCTCGGTTTATACCCTCCAACCCGCCAATCGAACTGATCCGATTACATCCTCTCACAAACTGAATGAACCCAACTGAAAAACTGGCAAAACTGAACAACTCGGTCTGGTTTAGTTCGGTTCAGTTCATCCAGTTAACTTGGTTGACTCGGTTAAAATGCCCACTCCTAATTCTCACATATTATTCGACAATTCAAAAATTGGTTGAAGGTTATCCAATAAAGAATTGATTCGTGTTCTGTGAAGGGAAAGAGTAATCGGTTGAGAATCAGATAAAGGAAGAAAGGTAAAGTAGATAATTTAGAAATAATAAAGAAACTACATCAATAATAAAAATAAAATAAAAAAGGAAATCTAGTACACCTGTGACGTCACCATTGACATCATTAGTGAGCTTACAATGTCACACAAGTGGCGAGAAAATACAAAACTAGACAAACTTCTCTTATTACTAATATATATATATATATATATATAGATTATTAAGTCAAGATTTACCAACGAAAGAATTGGTAGAGAATATCGGTTTGAAACATCAAAGCACTTTCACCAACGGAAAATTGGTAGATCGGAAGATAAGAATACAACTTCGCCAACTGAAAACCCGTTATTGATTACCAACGGAAAATATTTCGTTTATGAAACTTAGGAATGGAATCACCGTTGTTAAAAATAATATCACATTTGGCAACAGAAAATCAGATGGAAATATGAATACACCTTCACCCACCGGTAACTTGTTGCTAATCTCCAACGGATTCTAATAGAAAAATTTTCGTTGGTAATTTTGATACCAATCAGACGTTCGTAAAAATGATGACGAATTTGTTAACGGGAAATTAGTTTCTTAATAACAACGAAATTTTCTATCGGCAAAAATCCGTTTCTAATACAACAGTACCAACCAGAATTCAATTTCTAAGTGATTTACATATCCATGCATAATATTAGGTACAAAATATCGGTTGGTGAAAAAGACTATTCATTTACAAGCAGAAAATTGGTTTCCAAATATCAACAGAATATTTCAGTTGGAAATTTTCTGTTTGTGGAGGTGATTTATTTTGTAGTGTGGTGCGAAGACAGAAAGAGAGCAGAACGAGAGATGAGGGCATCTGAATAGAGAGAGAGAGATAGAGATAGGATGTGTGGCGTAGGGGCCGGAGAGAAGACCTAATTTAAACATAAAACTTTAGTCCCTGGTGTTTGAAAATGGGTGCTCTAAAACCAATTTTCATGTAGCCAGTGATACATGGATGCATTGCACGTCTTATGTAAAATGTTGAAATATATTTATATGTATTTGAAGTAATAATTAGTAATAATGTTATATAGTGAACTTTGTTGAAATAAGTGATAAAATTGTAAAGAAAAAAATGATATTGGGTTGATGGGAACCGACCTCTATAGTATGAATACACTAATAAGTCGAATGTAAAGCAGATCATGATATATCAAGCACACCGAATAAGAAAGCTAATCTAAGATTACATTCCATTATCTCTTTTTAAATTCTATCGGCTGAAGAGTGACTAACGGATTTCTTGCATATATATATTTCATTGAATTGTACCATGTACAGCAAACAAAAAGGATTCGCAAAATAATGTTACTAATGGATTGACCAAGACCCATGTGGTCTACTGGCATCCGTTTTAGCTTCCTACACCCTAGATTAGGGTTCGATTCCCCCTATCATCCTCTTGTAATTCTAAAAAAAAAAGAAGAAGTAATATTATAATTAATTGACAATTTAATAAGATAGTAATAATAAATTTATTCATATCTTGTGTGAAAGTTTTGTGGGGGAGGGGGTGGGGAAGGAGGAAAAAGAGCGAAATAAATCAAAAGACATGGATGGTGAAAAGTTAAAACTCATGAATTCATCAAATTTATTATTATAAACTAGATTTTCACTCGTATGTTGCACGGATAGCGTCATAGAGAAATTTCATTTATAAAATGTAGTGTAATTGTGCTTGTTAGACTTGATATCACAAAGAAGCTAAAACCAGGACCTGTATGTTGTTAATGTGCATTCAGTGCTAGCTAGCAGTATATAATTGATTCTCTATCTTGAATTTTAATTGTTTCCAAGAGCACGCGCCAACTCATGCATTGAAACTTACATTACATGTATTAATGTAAGGAAAATTAAGATTGAAGATTTTATTCAGGAGACTTTAATCAAATAATGAGTACATATATGTGCTTCACATATGCAATTAGGAAAAAAAATTAAAAGATATCTCATCGATTCGATCCTTCACCATTAGATTTGTAACAATTATTTTAATTCCTTTATTGCGTTGCGCGAGAGTCCGAACATAATTTGAAATGCTTGTTAGTAGGCCATTGCCATGTCGTTAAAAAATAATTTTTTAACCAATATATTGGGTTTCTATAAGATTATTATGCTCGTTGAGAATATTCTCATAACCTATACGTTCAAATCAAAAGAAAAGAATTAAGCCATTGACCCGTAATATATCACTCTTGCTTTCCTATTCCTTATCTCTCCCTATCTTCATGTGATTGTTAAGCAATTCTATCTCAAGCCCACATTAGGCAAGGGCCTCTATTTTTTTCCGTCTAAATTGCAATGAAACCCAATTACATAATTTGATATGGTAGTTGAAAAATGAAACCACAATCATACAAATAGCCTCTTCCTTCTTTTTTCTTTTTCTTTTTTCCCCCTTTTTTTAAAGTAAAGAGTAGCATATTTTTATTTTTTCATATTTTTTGTGATTTTCAATATGCAAATGTTTGAATATCAGATATCAAGCAATTACCATTATACTCGCATCCTCTGACTAATTTCATACCCATATGAGTTAAAGCCCTGCACACCCCATCTAACTCAATAATACTAGTCTCATCCAATTTGGCACCACGGCCTCAAACACACTCAGATTAGACTATGAGGAGAGATTTGAGTTTTCCTTTCAAAACCGGTTAAAAATTTGCGAAGTAAAATGGAATTATGCAGATAAAATTATTCCAAATCAAACTGAATGGGCCAGATGAAGTCACCAATGAGGTCAGCGTATGGAGTGGACGGGAAACATTGCGAAATTTGCCCAAGTCTGAAATTGAGAAAGTGTGCTATATATATACACACACATATATATACATACATACTAGTAACGGTACGTATGTTGCACGTGTTAATGATTTCACTTATGTAACTATCTCGACAATTAAGTCGAGTTTATATGTTATTTTTCTAATGTTGTTAAAAGGAAACGAGTTAAATTATATGCCATTGGAGAAGATGACATGTAGAGTGAAACACATTAAACAAAATCCCGAAAAACGTAATGGATATTTTTTCACCCACAAGTTTATAACTTTCACTGATTTCTCTATTTTTATACATACGCAACAAAAATTTCGAGTGCATGTCCATATAGGGATTGATCTAATTTCACCTATTGGCTATATGCGCCTGCATTCCAGTATTTGTTGCTCATGTAAATCAAATGACAAACTTAATTTGCACATAAGTCAGAGCTATATATAATCCTAGCAAGAAAAAGTAATAAGACTGTGGTAAAATCTAAGGTGATTACCCAATACATGACACTTGCACGATCATAACAGATAGCAACCCAATCTCTTTTCACATTATCTTATTTTAGATTAATCTTATGAAGGCCCAATCAAAGAGAAAAAAGGCTTAAAAAAAGAGAGAAAAAAAGTGCACAAAAAGACAAAATAGTAGACGACGATGGGCCTCACACTTTACCCTTATTATATAATAGATATATATAAATATATGAACAATAAAAAAAATAAAACTAATTACATATTAAATAGGGGTATTAGTGTAAATTAGAGAAATAAGTGGGGTGAAATAGGAAATCAAAAGTTTCCCACTCATCCCATTTTAAGATAGGGAAAATAATATTCACACAATACTTTTTTTTATAGTTATACCACATTTTTATTATATTCAAGGTCCTTTGTCTTTATAACTTGTGAAAATTGTGTCCCAACAAATTTTATTGCATTTTTTTCCTAAACCATTTAATTAATTTATATATCTTGTTTCTTAATAATGACTATTATTCGAAAAAAATTCATTTGTGTGTCATAAAATCATAAGAAAATATATAATTTTGCTTTTACAGATTTTTCTTTTTTGACTTATTTAAGAGATTTAAGTGGTCCTCACACAAAAATATTTAGAAGGAAATAATTGTTTGCTGCAAGATGTGATAATTCATTAAAGATTAAGAATAAAAATATGGTGAAGAAAAAGTAAATGCCTTAATCTAAAAATATGAAAAGATAAAGGATATTAAATATAATTAGAACGTGTTGTGCTTAGTAAAATAAATAGTGTCAATATAACTACCCTTTAAGATATTGTAGATCGTAGATTGTAGATGTAGATGTAGTTTAATCTAATTTATTCTCCTTTTTGTTGAAATTTTGTCTCGTTTAAAATGTTTTTTAATAATTAATAATTTGTATATGAGAATTTAAGATCTACAGCATCACTAAACTAAAAATTTTCAAATTAATGGGAGTTAAAATTTTACCTTTTATGGCAAGCCAAGATGGTGATTTCCTCTTTATTATTAATTTTTTTTTTTTTGTGGAGTGTGCTATTTGGACTAACAAATATTTTCGATTCATGATATGTGTAAGGAAGCGTTTACAAAATCTTTGAAGACGTTAAACTAACCAACTCAACAGGGGCAGATCTAGGCCCCCGGCAGGGTGAGCTCAAGCCCACCCAATTGGGGAAAAATGTTTTTCTCTGTGCTTTTTTTTTTAATTTAATAATTTGGTATAGAGAACACCGAGCTTATAAAAAATGTCTTTTTTTAGTCAGTCAATTAGCACTATAATTGTCAAATACCTAAGAAAGAAACTAGTCATCATTTGAAGTACTAAGGTGCGTTTCACAAATCACAATTCAATTTGCAAAATAATTTTGCTCGCATCCTAAGTAAGTTTCAAGTGTTAGACGTTTGGTGCAGTGATAGTACTCGATGGTGACGTGACATTCTATGAGTTAATTATATCAACACATTTATCATCCATACAATTCATATCAGTGGTTGATATTATATCACAATATCTATCTGACTCCATAAAAATACTATATGTCTTGTGATTGATCAAAATCAAGCCCCCCTAGTTAAATCCATCCTAGATCCGCCCCTGCAACTCAACGACGAATGTTGTCTTTAAAGAAGCTTTTTAAAATTTATATTAGTTTGAACTCATGAACTGAATTTATTTTTGCTTTGCTACTAATGTTAGTTCCCTCGTTTCAATTGTGTTCCACTATTCCATATACAATTTATTATCACTTAGGTATATCCGTGCATCACACGAGTGTAATATTAGTTTACATTAAACTTGATTTCAACAAAAAGTATATGGTGCAACTAATGGAGCTTGGAACAACGGGCTTTGGGCTCTACTATCCACATAATTTATGGCAGTTCAACACTTGTCTTCGTGTTCCCCCCTCTCTCACTGCGTGTTTTGAATTTTTTTTCCTCACTAATTCCTTACTGCTTATATTTGGTTATTCATTATTCTTATTCATTTTAGCTCATTTGTGACTTCTAAATGGCAAAAGTGACAATCTATATATCTATATATATATATATATATACACACACACACATAATACTAATGCTATTACCATTTTTATTTTCCCTCCCATTTTCACTTACTAAATTAGGTAAAGACATTTTAGCCATTCATCTTATCATTCAATCTAAACCCTTCATTTTATAATATGTTTTTTAAGTTATTTTTTCATTTATTTAGACATTTGTTTAGTTTAATTAATTAAAATCAGTCGTCCATTCCTCACGATATTATCTCTTTCTCCTACCTGATTTATCTTTCATTTATCGAGATTATCTCTTTTGAGAAAGATATATATCCTCTAATCTGGATATTCTTCTTCCTCATTTTCATGCTAAATTCTCGGCTGATTTCAACCTTAATCTTTGTTCTTCCACCCATATAATTCAAATTTCTATTTCTCTGAATATCCCTCTATATCATCTTCAATTTTTCCGACTAATTCTGCGGTGTTTCAATCTTCTCTTCATTTACAATTTGCCGAAAGTTATATTGGGGCGCGATTCCTCTCTCCATCATTACTGAGTGCCGAAATTTCAAAAGGGTCAGTACTTCCACACTCTTCATTCATTCGATCTTAGTATTCTCATGATGGTTTTGATTTAGAATACTTCTGAATCCTTTTTTTTTTTTTTTTTAATGGCCACGGGTATTTACACAGATTACTAATAAATCATCTGGGCTTATTAGATGAAAAGGTCGAAAGTATGGTGAAAGAGGCAGAGATGCATATGCACAAAGAGCAAGAAAGTGAGGCTTTCATTGGTCTAATGGATCTAAGGAATAATGCAAATACCACAATTTATGGGACTGCATGGAGGGAGCAATTAGAAAGGTTGATGTGAGAAGTCACGTTACAAATATTAGCTTCTTTGGATTTGCATCATGTACCGACTTTTTTTTAAACTTAATTTTTTTAGTTAGGAACTGTGATCAAATTGAATATATAATGGCAGATTATATTTTCTCAAAGGATATTTTTAAAAAAGAAAGAAAGAAAGAAAAACAACAATCTATTACTTCTCAGCAAATGAAGAAAAGTCGATGTGTTCCGTAATTTGTTTTAAAAATTAATATGTTTATCGAATTATTATGGTTTATATTGGTCTTTAGATTTCCAAGGTGACGTCTTATTATTATTATTATTTTTTTTTTTTTTATTTATACTGGAGATTTGTCAATAGTTGATCACATTATGTAATCAAACTACACACACATAAATATATTATTTTCTTATTGGATATATCCTATATTTGATGGTCATTTGATGTAATTAGCATTATTAAATTCTGATCCATTTTCCCTTTCAAACATGTATAGTTTTCAAAAGACTATTTCTAAAAGGTGATTTGTTCATTATTTACTAATATGTCATGTCATCTGTGATGAATGAATTTTCAAATTAGTTTTGTTTCTTTATTAAAGGTCCGATCTATTTCATAAATTGGAAATGGTCTACGGAATGATATCTAGCGCGGTGATATTTTTTTACTCTCATATGGTAATGGTTAGGTTTAAGATTTTTCTATATATTAAATTATAATGTATCTTTTGTTTGGTTTTTCAAATTCGATGTTCCAAAAAATCGGATAAGTCATCGAATCATGGAGGAAGATAGGCTAAGGGTCGGAAAGGTTGAATTGTGTCACATCAAAGTCAAATCGATTTTAATTTTTTTTTTTTTTTTTGCAAACAATTTTCATTTTATTCGATTCAAGCATCATCGCTTACAAAGTTTACAATGAACGTTGGGACGTCTCGTCCATTCATGAAGCATTCCCATATCAATCAAAAGCAAAGTTGGCAATTGCATGAGCTGCTCGGTTGGCATTTCTTGAAATATGCATGAACTCCACCACTGGAAAGCTACCCACAAGAGCATCAGCTTTGGCCAGCAAAGGTCCCCCTTCGCATAAGTCTCTGGATCATGAATTGCTCTAATCACAATAAATGTATCAGACTCAATTATCAAAAAAATTAATTTTTACTTGTAGAAAAAGAACATTTGATTCTATAATTTTTTGATTTTTAGCATTTTCTAACCTATTTTGACCAGTTCAAGCGGCTTTTTATTAATTTTTGGATTGGTTTTTGGATATATAGTTTTTGGGGTAAACCGGACTGATCTCGTGCCAATTCCTAATTTTTCCAATTGAAGTGGTCATGACGGTTCAATTTTTTGAAAACTAATTAAATTATGTTAACATATGAACGTATTAGTATGTAGAAGGCGTTTACTAACAAAAATTATATATCAATAATACATATTAGAAAAGTTGAAAAAAATCAAACGGGGATAGATCACATATGTATTTTGTAGAAAAAGTTGGTATACACTCATAAATAATTTTATATAGATATTTCGTGGGTTACAAATTGAAAAGGTCTGAAATTATGATCTGTGTTAAAGAAAGCCTAACAACCAATTATACTATAAATATTGGACACATATTATCCTTCATAATTTATTCAAGCTATATTTATCGGGTATAATAAGTACAATTTGCTTTGTTAATTTAATATGTTTATATTTGTTTCTCTAGCAATTTATTATAGTCAGTTGAATTGTACTTTTATGATTTTGTATTAAGCATTTGTACTCCATTTGAATGAGATTTATTATTTGAGATTGTCTACGTGTGCAATGCACGGGTGAAATTACTAGTTAAAATACATGCGACTCTTAAATTTTTACATTTAACTTTGAAATATAGTGTAGCTCTATTTGTATTTGGCGAATGATATGTAGTGGACACCTTTGAAATTCCCTTCAGTCTATTGAAAACTTTGTTTTGGTAAACAAAAAAAGAAAAAAAAAAGGGGAAATCACCCACACCTCCCCCCCCCCAAAAAAAAAATTACTTAAAAACTTAACTTTTGTAAAAAAATATTTGGCGGTGTTCTAAATTCCAAAAATATTTGATTACTTTTATTTATTATTATTTAATTAAATTTTACTCTTAAATATCCACAACACCGCAGCCCACCGCACCCCATCCTTGCTGGCTAGAATCCCGCCGACTGTCGATTGCCTTGTGGCCGGCAGAAGCGGATCTAAAATGTTTAAGTAACACAGGCTATGATGAGAAAATATTTATTTTAGCTAATAAAGTTTTTTTTTAAAACTTAAAAATTCTACATAAAAAAATTTAAAAAAAATTTATTCAACATGGGCTACGGTCCGGGCTTGCCTGTGCCTAGATCCGCCCATGGCCGCCGGCGGTCAAAATCTGGTGATCAATCACTAGAATTTGACGACTGGATTTCAGCTATCGAATTCCGGTGAAATTTTTTTTATTTTTATTTTCATTTTTTCTTCTTTTTTCTTTCTCCCTTCTTTTTTTTTTAATTTTTTCTTTTGACTTTTCTTTTTCCTGTGATGATGTTATTAGGATCTTATTTTTTTTTTCATTTTTTTGTTTTACTTTTTTCTTTGTTTTTTCTTTTCTTTTTTTTCTGTAACAAATTTTTGATAAAGTATGTTACATGATAAACAATATTTTCACGTTCAAAAGTTTGCTACAACATTTTCACATATATGCGAAACAAGCTATGTTATGTTTCTAATAAGTTATGTTATCTTTGTAACAATATATGTTATTAGACATTATATTATTCATGTAACAAAGAAATGTAGAAAACTCGTCAGAATGGATTGAGGAGAATTAGACTGAAGATCTGATTGGAATTTGGGTGTTTGGCATTCGGTGTCAAAATCGAGAGTATAATACCTTCTCGAAAGCGGAACGACGAGGCGATCAGGACTCATAACATTTAGTTGAGGAGCCCCATCAATTTCGGCCATCTAAGGTCATCTAAAACTTCAAATTTATGATATTCTTTTTTTCTATTGTTTCCAATTTTTTATAATTTATTATTATTCTTTTTAACCATAGGGCATGTTTATTGCTATTTAAATGCCATTCAAACTTGTTTTCATCATTCATTATTTAATAAGAACCTATTTTATCTATGTAACAAGCTACATTACTTGTATAACAAGTTATGTTATGTGTGTAACACACTATATTATTTGTGTAACAAATTATGTTATGTGCCTAACAAGCTAGGCTATAATCTATAATAATAATATACTAAAAGCTGAAGTAAATGGAATATTTTTCCTGCCCAAAGATAGAATCAGAATCTAGAATTAGAAAATTATTATGATTATTATTATTTATTTATGTTTTTGTTTACATTTGTCAGATGATAACTGCTATAGTTAACTGTTGATGTGTAACCGCCCAGTTTTTAGTTAGTATAATTATTATTTAATATTTTTTTATTTTCATTGGCAAGATGGTAATTGCTGCAGTAATGGTAACTACCCATTTTCAATTACAGCTTTTCTCTGCTTGGGCGGCCTCATGGCAATTGTTATAGCAATTTTTTTTAAAATCAATATTCAAAGAAAAATCACAACCGTCACTCAAATTGTATTCAAATTACATAGTTTCACGATTCTAAAGGCTAATGACTTCAGCTATTCAAAAGATAAAAAATTACTTTGCATATCTTTAATAGTTAATATCAGAAATAATTTCAACATATCAATAGTAAACTCTTAACCTTTGACATAACTCTTTTTTCAAACTATCAAAATTAATGGTAACTCCCAACTTTTTCTAACTGCCAGTTTAGTATAACCTCCCTACCCAGCCAACCAGCCGGCCAAGTCTTATTCATAACTACCACTTATCCACCAAAATTTTTATGGTAAATACCTATGTTGTTAATTTTTAAGTAATAAAACAATAACAATCTATCTCTCACCATCATAAACATTAATCTACCACACAATACATCTAATTTTAGCATTAAAAAACAATCAGCCTCAAATAATGGACATCAAGAATAGTGAAACTAGACGAAGGCACAGTGTCACATTTATTAATTTCTTTCTCTATCTCATTTTTAAGAATTTTAAACTCTATTTTGAATTATATGCTTATATTATCTCAAATGGGATAAGATTCTATGAAATTTTATCTTCAAACTATTTAATTTATTCCTGCACATGTTTAAAATTTTTTCCTGACCTTTTGTTGAGGCCACATGTGGATTTCATGGAAGTGACCATTAATTGTCGAATCTATGCTACAAGCATAGAGACTTATACCTTTATGATGAGTTTTGTGTTCAAAAATATCAATTGACGTGGAGTTCAGCACTCTAGAGTTCAAAAATTCCTGCTAATCATTCATATAAGGGGAGCACTATGAACAATTTCAGACAAATTTTGCCGGTAATTCCTAAAGGGACTAGACAGGATATTGTTCATGCATCTTTAAATTCTTCTTTCTTGTGGGAGCACTGTAAGGTTCTGAAATTGACAAAGAACATGAGATTTAGAAATCTTGAAGGTGATCCCAATTCGACAGCTCTCCAAAATTGCTCAGATTTGATATTACAGGTTGGGGATGGTGTTTTAGGTGATAATGATGAAGGGGAGTCAAATATTGATATACCTGAGGATTTATTGGTCCATGTCCTCTCTGATCCTGTGGAATATACTGTTAAGAGTACTTATCCTGATTTCCAGACATAGGGCAACCCATCTTATTATCTAAATTCTCGAGGTATTCTTGCACATATCATTGATGAGGTGGACAAGGGCAATGATTATATGGTGAGGTAGAACCAGTCTGAATTAAAGACCTATTTACGTTCTGATTCAACCTCTTCTTCTGAATCTGACAGTGATTTGCTTCAAGAAATCCATTCACCTGAGTTCTTAAACGGCATTTGATATTCTGGAGTGCCCAACCATGAGCTCAATTTGAAAGTAGGTGTACCTATGATGCTTATACAGAATATTGACCACTCATCTAGTTTGTGCAACAATACACGACTTTTGGTCACAACTTGGAGATCATATTGTTGAGGCTCAGTTGTTGTCGGGCCCTAATGCTAGTCAGAAGTTTTTTATTCCCAAATTAAGCCTCACACCATCTCATATTAGATTGCCATTCACCTTTCAGTGTAGACAGTTTCCATTAATGGTATGTTATGCTACGACCATTAATAAGAGTCAAGGTCAGTCCTTTGAGAACATTGGTATTTTCTTGCAGCGGTCTATATTCACCGATGAGCAGCTATATGTTGCAGTTTCAAGAGTCATCAGTCGCAATGTGTTGAAGTTTATGATATGTGATGGCAGTGATAAGCATAGCAACTCCATATTGAATGTTGTCTACAAGGAGGTTTTTAACAATTTATAGTGCTCTTGGACTCTTTCCCTTTCATGCGAGTACACTTCCATTTTTTCAACAATGATGACATTCTATTACTAATTGCTGTATAATTAATTCAGTTTTGTTTACTAAATGCAGGTTATCTTTTGCCTTCCTATTGATTTAAATGTGAACCACTTATTCCATTTTATTTCTTATCCAATTTGATATATATTGTGTAAGTTGAAAGTTTGAAGTAAGAGAATGATATGGAGTAATTTGATAACATGCAACACTATTTTATTTTTTATTGTATTTCGTTTTTCAGTTTTAAATGCGTTTATGATTTTAAGTGAACATTAAATAATTGATTTTACAATAACACATATGAACTTATTAAATAGATGATTGTAACATTTTAATTTTCTATACTGACAACCACTTAAAATATTAAGATGTACAGGAGGAACAATATTTAGACAGTATTGATTACTATTCATGAATTGTTTACTTTATTTGGCCAAGACCTCCCGTGCAACGTACGAGTGAAATTACTAGTGATTCATATAAGGGGAGCACTATGAATATTTCCATATGTGATTTGACAAATTGTACACTCTATTATACTCAAAGAATAATACTAGAACAATTTTCATGAATAATAATAACGATATCAATTTTTTTTTTTTGGGGTATCTGGATAGTTTCACAACAAAATAGCAGTAATCCACAATTGAGAACTAGATGTACTCAGAATGAACAACAAGGTGGGAGCATAAAAATACATTCACTTTCATTAGGACTGCATGTTAAAGGAAGAAGAAGGGAATACGGTTCATAGTCATGCACAAGCACTTTAGGGACCAGTAACCAAGTAATGTCAAGAATAATACCATGTATTCAAATGGTGAGCTAAATGCTATATTTTATATTTAAATGAAATGTAATACTATTTATTTATTTTTAATTATAAAAATGTGATGATTTCCACATTATCTATTGTCTTTATCATGTTATTCAAAATGCATAATAATGTAATTTTATCTTTACATGCCAGCTTTATGTAAAATTATTTATATTATTAGTTAGCTCATTTTCTTGAACTTTCGTTACTACTTCTGGAATTAAGCATTATTAAGATTTTTGGGATCTTGCAATTTGTGTGCTACACTAAAACTCTTGAACCTTAGTTATTCTTTTTGTAACTAAGATACTTCAATGACCTCTTTTAAACAAAACCTAATTCTCAATGTAAATATAACATAAATGTTGAATCGAACTGGTCTTTAGTCATATTTGGATTACAGTAATAATTACATTGACTCTATGAATCACTTTAAAACAAAAGTCCAAAAGGCAATTATATAGCAGCATGTCAATTACTCTAAGTTATGTAAGATGTAGCAAATGATTCAAAGTTCACCAAAATTTTTCATATGGTTGTTTTACGTAATATCTTCTTATTAAATTTAACTAAGATTAATATGAAAATTTTTAGGTCTACAAATTCTACCTCTAGCTCTATTTTCTACCATTAGATTATTTTTTACTTGATTGTATTTTCAATTTTGTCATAATATTTTTATAACGTACTTTTTGTTTCAATACATTATTCTTTAGGCAACTATACATTAATTTAAAATATAAATATTTTTAAAATTTTTTTGTTCATTCTTTAAATAAATTATTCTGTTTAAATTTGTAAAATTTTTTTAACGACTTAAACATGTATGTTTTATCTTTCAAACAAAAAATATTTTACATTAATTAATATCTAATATTAATCTAATATTTCTATCAGTTCTGCTTTAACTAATATTATAAGCGGTATTACATGCATGTTCTTAAATAAATTTTACAAATTAATGCAGCACCAAATCACTAATACGTACACACATAGTTTATTATATTAATTGCGATAATAAAAAAGTTAGTCTTCAATCACGGACAATTTTATATGGCGGTTTCTAGAGTGACACCTTTTTTTTTTAATATTACAAGGGGGATAATAGGGGTGGGAATTTGAACCCTTGATCAAGGGTATGCGAAAATAATTAGGATGCCACTAGACTACACAAATCTTGGCAACATATCCTTCAAGCTGTAAAATGTTGATATATGATCATAATCGAGAGTTGACAAATAAAATGGCAAATGTCGTTTGTAAAGAAGTTTTCCAAAATTTGTAATGCTTACACGATAAAATGATATTTTCTTATTGAAAATATTTTCTTTGTTTATCAGTTGTATGTAATTATTTAAATTCACCTATATTTATTATAATTTCACATTATTACTTATACATGTGTGTATATATATATATCTGTATATATACACATAATTTTATATATATATATATATATATTGTAACAAAATTAAGCCTATGCAACACACGGGTGGAAAAACTAGTTCATATAATAAGTTATGTTATCTAACTAACAAGTCTTTGTTATTTGTATAACAAGATATGTTATGTGTGTAACAATGTATGTTATTAAACAACCTATGTTATTTGTTTAACAAGTTATATTATTTGTATAACTATATATATTATTTGTTTAAAAATTTATGCTATTTGTATGAAAACTTATGTTAAAGTAGTATAACATTATTTATTATATGAATTGAAACATGAAACAATTGATACTATATGAACTTAAAAAGAAAAAATGATTAAAAAGAAAAGAGAGAAAACAGAGAAAAAAAGGGAAATAGGAAAAAAAAAACAAAAGGGTAAAAAGCAAAATAAAAAGAAAGAAAAAATGAAAAAAATTCTGGCCAATAGATCGCCGGATTTCCCACTGGACGTTGTCCGAAATCTAGCCGGCCAGCCATCAGCGGTATGCGGGAATGTGGAGGTAGGTTGGGGGTGAGGGTGGATATTAAGAAAATATTTATTAAAAAGAAAAACAATTAAAATGGTAAAAAAATAAAAAATAACATACATTTTTACAGTATGTTACACAATATTTTTGAAATCTATAAAATTTTGAAAATATATATATGGTGTTCTTAAAATAGAAAGGTAAATTTGAAACTACCCTTTAAAAAAATTTAACTTTTTAAATTAAACGTGACTCTAACTAAAAACTGGCATGTAAAATTAAAAAATTACATTTAATTACAATGACAAACATGTAGTAATTAAAAAGTCAAATTTTTATTATTATTTAATTAGAAAGTCACACATAAAATTGAAAATCGCATAGATGTCACTTTTTAATTGTAGTATGAGATTATTTTCATACGTGAATATACATGCTTTTTAATTAAAAAGTATCTGAATGCGGCTTTTTTGTGTGACTTTTTTATTGAAATCTAATTATGAATGTGACTATTTATAAGTGATGAAATCTCTATATAACTAAATGTGACTTTTTAATTAAAAAAATAACAAAAACGTGACCTATATGTGTGTGTTTGATAAAAAGATAAAACAAATGATGAAAATCTAACGATGAATACAATATATCTATATTTGACAAAATTTCTATACGTGACTTTTTAAATGAAATGCAACTTTTTTTTTTTTTATATAACTTTTGAATTAGGCATGACTTTTTTATTTTTACATATAAAATAAAAAAGTCACACATGAAAAAGTTACATATAAAAATTAAAAAGTCACATAAAAACATGGAGTGAGTGTACATGGTTCCAGAAAATCATGGTCTACTCTTTTTTTGGACGTATTTCTGAAATTATAGTCCAATTGTGTGGTAATGTTGTAAAGTTCCCTTTTAGGCTATTTCCAATCCAAATCTCTATTTTTCCATCTTCTATTCTTTAAAATAGAGATTTTCAATCTCTATTTCTTTTAAACTTCTTCAACTCATCATTATCTCCAACTATTATCCAGATCTCTATATTTTCTATTCTACTTCATTTCGACCTATTTAACATAGTCTAATTTAATTAAACGAGTACTTAATTTGATTGATCGATCTTAATAATTGTAATAAATAAATATGAAGTCTTATCTTATCTTATATATATATATTAAAGTAAGATAGTGGTCAGATATAAGTTTTCTCGCCAAAATCATTATCTTACTTATATATGCCTATTTTTTAATTTATTTTATTTTGTACATATATATAATATAAATATATATATTTCTTATTAATTAAGCTCCAAATTAATTTCCAATCTTTTATATATATACATATACACACACACAAACAAACAAACACAAAATATACACATTCCCAATTTAAACTCCAAATTGATCTCTAATCTTACATAAATGTTTTATTTTACACACACATATACATAATATACGTTACTATAGTAATATATTATATAATGTATGTCCATTCTCTCACTTATATATGCGTTTATTTTATATGATTTCAATCTTACACATATTCCCATGCTAATACATATATATATATTATATATATGTCTATAAGCTTCATGATTGCCAGTTAATCTCCAACCTTATATATATTTGTCATACATACGTGTGTGTATACACATATATATATATTATACA
>CAVNYN010209254.1:0-10916 GCA_963692815.1 Nyctanthes arbor-tristis
CGTTATTTTGTTCAATTGTGTTGAACATTCGAAGAAGCCGACTCCGTGTCTTCTCGCCCTTGTGAGTGACAGTGTGACTACGATTGTAGGAGCCGGAATGGTTTACCCATCCGAGGTTGGTATGGTGGTGCACGGTCAAGAGCCACTGCCCGGTTATTGCAAAGTGTCAGTTGACTCTATATATCCTGAAGCATTGAACTTGAATCTTCTGGTGTCAAATTCATTTTAGCGGCAGTTAGTTGATGTAGCTGAAGGCGGTTTCACTCAGTGGCCTTCACATTTAGTGTTGCCACCAGAGGTAATGAATTGAACTTACATAAAAGCTCCTATACTCATTGCGTTTTGTATTACCCATGTTATGATGGCAATCAAATTGTAGTCACAGCCGGAGATAGTAGAGCAATCGGCATCCAAGGAAAATGGCAAGGAGCCTGCAAGTGTTGAAGTCTCTTCGGCACGGCCTGGTCTTGTTAACGCTGCAACATTGGCATCTCTGAGTCCCATTCTTAAAAAGTTACACACCGTGGCTGTTAGGTTGCCCCTTTCTATGGATTTCATTGATGTGCCAATGGATGAGAATGTGTTTCACCACCCCATCGATAAGGTCAATACAATTCATGTTTCGGTCGATGATATCGCCAATCTGCTCAAATGGGATGGTTGAACGTATCTATTTTGCAAATTTAGGAAATGTAAGACTTCTTCATTCATATTTAATTACATTATATAATTTTTTATTTGACATTTCACCACTAATGTAATGTATTTTAGGTACCTACATCAGTTATGCAACCAATTCGAGATTACAAATATAAGGTATCTTTGTCCATTGATGACTGCAGCTGTAAACTTTCAAGTTTGTGAGGGGTCGGGTTTTAACTACATGCTTAGTGCACTTGAAAAATTGATGGACAAGAAGTACATTCTAATATCGTATCATCAGAGGTAAAAACCATTACAGATATTAATCTAGTTTTTTTTTAATTTTTAACATGCTTTCGCTTAATTTAAAATATTTGTGATTAACATATGCAAACTTACATTATTATAAAATATTGCAGAAACTACTGCCTACTGCTTGTGCTATGCTTTCAGCGTAATACGGTGTACTACTTAGATTTTCTGGAGGATAATAGACGAACATTTGATATCAGGGCGGATTTGAGCATGTAAGCAATTATCAATAACTAAGGTTTCGTTTGGTATCATTTATAATTGGATTCTTTTATAATATATTTTTAAAGTTGAATTTTGGAAGTACGTGGATTAATTTGATTTGTTGAAAGTCTTTTGAGTAATTATGTTTGAGTTTATTTAACTTTTACACACACGCGCGCGCGCGCACACACACACACACACACACACACATATATATATATATTACAATTTTAGGGTAGCTAAAACATTGTGGGCATATGGGAAAATGAGGAAGACCAATCTCATGTGGAAATCAATTAAGGTATGAAAAGTGTTATCTACATGTTACAATAACTATATATTGAAGTTTCAAATTTTAGTGGTTTAATTACTAATATTAATTTTCAACTCGTTGGAAATTTTAGTGTGCTCAGTAACCGGGATCCAACGGGTGTGGCTAATGTATAATGAAAAATATATACGATATAGTCACACAATGTTCTGGTAGTTCAGAATATCTTGAGAAGGTATAAATATTTATTGAAAACTAAGAATTTTCTAAAGTTTCATATATATATATATATATATATATATATATATTATTAAGAAAGTAATTATTTTTCTTTTTGTTTGTTGTAGGCATATGATGTTGAATCGTATGATCAAGCGAAGATAGACGAGATTCGAGATATGTAAGCCAAGTACTTTATCGACTATTGTGTATAATCTTTTGTCTTATTTGTTTTGAAATATGGATTACCTATGCATTATATATTTTCATGCAAATATGTACATTTCAAAAGTTAGCTAGTGTATATTATTCCAACAGTTCATTAATGACATAATATTTTTGCACAATTTATAACTTACCTTTGACCTTGTTGTTGAATGTAGTTAGACTAATTAGGTTGTGATGATTTGGGTGGAAATATAGTAGTTATAATGTTTGGAGTATTTGATTTATAGTGGTCTAAGTTAATTTATTGAATTCTTAGGTTATGTGGTTATAAGTGTTTCTATTTTTTGTAGTTAGATTATTTGCATGTGTTGGTTCTGTTTCTTATTGGCTTTGGATGCTGTGTTTGATGTTGGATGCTGTGTTTGTTGTTTTACATCTTCCGCGAGGCTATAATAGCTTCTTATGATGCTACATGAATGTTGGGGGAAAAAAATTAAAAGGCGTCGGTTGTTATATAAAAACTGACGACTATATCAAATTTTAAAAAAAAATTATAAAATATGTTTTAGGCATCGGTTGTTGGTATACAACCGACGCTTAAACATGACTATAGGCATCGGTTCTTATTTCAGAACCGACGCCTATAGTATATTTTTTGGGTTTATTTTTTTTTTAAAGAAATACTATATGCGTCGGTTGTTTATATACAACCGACTGTTTTTTTGTACTTTAGGCATCGCCCAGAAACCGACGCGTATAACAGAACAATTCGTGTCGTTCCGCTAGTGTTGCCACAAAAACTGACGCGTAATGCTCATTAAAACCGACGCCTATTGTGGTTTTTTTGTAGTAGTGACACACCACTAAGATCAGGTGTGATAGGATGAAAAGAGGGTGATCAATTGAGCCATGGGTCTTGAAATACTCGAACAGATTTACCACTACTAATTCTCCATCTTGATCCAAGTACAATGACTTCACTTGCCCATAAAATACTATGCCAAAGAAAGGAATCACTACCCTTACGTTGGGCTGTTAAAAAGGAATTCTAAGCATAGTATTTCCCTTTTAGAACTCAAGTCGCCAATGGTGAAGTGTCATGAAGTAGCTTCCACGTGTCTGTAGCAAGCAGTGCCTGATTAAATGCTTCGAGGTCCCTGAATTCCAAACCACCCATTCTTTTTGCTTCACACAAATTCTTCCAACTGATCCAATGCATTTTCCTAGTTTGCTCATTACCTTCCCACCAAAATTTACTTATTACTGATTGGATGAATTGGATGGTAGCTGAAGAAAGTTTAAAGAGACTCATAAAATAGGAAGGTATAACTTGTTATACTAACTTTATCAACACCTCCCGCCCTCCAGCAAATACATACCACGTTTCCAACCTCACAACCTTTTCCTGATTTTATCTAACAGTGGAGCCAAGCATCTATTCTTATTTCTTCCAATCATGATAGGAAAGCCAAGGTATAATTCACTTAGTCCTACACTACCAACCTGTAGTAAATTCTTGAAATACACTCTATCAACATCAATAAGCTTAAGACTAAAATGAATACAAGACTTACTCAGGTTAATGAGTTGTCTAGAACCCATTTCATAAATCTTCAGAATATCTAATAATACGTGAACATCAGACCTGTTTATTCGGAAAAATAAAAGAGAATCGTCAGCAAAAACAAGTGACTGATGCGTGGGGAGTTTCTAGAGCACTGAAAACCCATTAATAATCTGTCACTTTAAGCCTTCCTAATTAGGCCTGAAAAAGCTTCAGCTGAAAGCCAAAAACAAATATAGCGACAATGGACAACCCTGCCCAAGTCCCCTGGTCGGCTTTATATGCCCATATGGTTGTCCATTAATAAGAATGGCAAAGATGGAAGAAGAAATACAATTAAAAATCAACCGTTGCCACTTCATTGAGAACCCCATTCTGTCCATAACTTTGATAAGGAAGCCCCATTCAACATGGTCATATGCTTTGCTCATATCCAATTGAAGTGCTATAAAGCCTTTCTTTCCATTGTTCCTTTTATCTAAAGAATGGAAGCATTCATAAACCACTAAGGCATTATCCATTATATGTCTTTCTTAAATAAACGCACTCTGACTTTCAGCTATAACTGAGGGAATGACCTTCTTCGACCGATTTGCGATAGTTTTTGAAAAAATATTATAAAGAACCTTGCATAAACTAATGGGCTGATAGTCAGCTATCTGATTAGCCTTTTTCTTTTTCAATATCACTGCAACATAGGTATGATTTATTTAATCTAGTGGAACACCTTCATTAAGACAGCAAAAAAGCCTTCACCAATGTATCCCATATTAAATCCAAATGTGTTTGATAAAAAAAGCACAAAAACCGTCGGATCCTGGGGCTTTGTGAGGTCTCAAATCACGCATTGCTATTTCAACTTCCTCCATTGAGAATGGAATCTCCAAAAAATCAGCATCTTGGGTTGATAATCTGCTGGAAATCCCCTCAGTCTCATGTTGCAACTAATTGTCTGACAGATAGGTGCTGGATAAGATGTTTTCAAAATAAGAGTCGAACGTCTTAAACAATATCCTTGTGGAAAGTTAAGTGGATGCCATTTTATTTCTTAATATAAGAGATGAAATTTCCTTTTCTTCTGGCCTTATTGTAGAAGTATTTAGTATTCCGATCCCCTTCTTTAAGCCAATAAATTCGAGATCTCTGCTTCAAAAAATGTTCCAGTCTGTCAGCAAGTCTATAAATACGATATTCTAGTTCTCGAGTCTCTCCTATGTGATGAGCTTGATTCCCATCTTTATATAAGTCGGCAACCCGTGGCTTAAGATCCTCTAATTCCTTGCGCCAACACCTAAGTGTCTTCTTACTCCATTTTAATATATCAATACCTCAAATTTGAAGGTTATGTAGAATCTCCCCAACTGAGTTTGGAAGTCCCCTGAAACTGATACTCCGTTACATCAAAATACCCTTCTTCACGAATCCACAATGGTTCAAATCATCCTACCACCTTTATTTGACTTTAGATGCCAAGCTTGATAATTATTTCTCGAGAGTCTTGATCTAATTATTGTTCAAAATTGACTCACTTGGCATCTCAAAGAAAAATCATAAACTCATAAAAATAAAATAATAATAATAATAATAATAATAATAATAATAATAATAATAATAATAATAATAGAATGGGAGTTGAACGAATGAATGAGAAACCAAAACAAAAGCACATATTCAATTTGTTGAACAAAAATCAATTCTAGACGAACTAAATAAGCTAATAAAAACAAAACACTACATTTTTATTATATAATAATATTAAAAAACCGGATATAGTCTTAGAAATTAACCTCTAAAACAATAGTGTACGACCGCCTATTAAGTGCATAAACATCTATAGAGGTGAATCGATGACTATTTTCTGTGGCCATGGTCGGTGTAGGTTACAACATCTCAAATGACATTCTTCAGGAAGATCTTAAGCACTCCACGGGTAACATACCCAACATCAAGGCGAAGCTGCAAATACCTTCGTGAACGAGAAGGAAGACAGATCAACTTCTTGATTAACATTGTAGTGGCAAAAATCAAAATTGAGTCCTTAAGAAAAGAAAAACCATAAGCTTCCCAATAGATCTCGAGGAAAAAAGTAAATTTTATTGTTTGATGGAGGGAAAAAGTGAGAAAACTAAACGATGTGGACAATAGAGATGTAGAAATGTAGTGGCGGTTGCTGAGAGAGAGAGAGAGAGAGAGAGAGAGAGAGGATTAGGGGATAGAATGTCGTGGAGATGGAATAAAGGTTGGAATTGGGGGTGCTGAATACTTCATCGGCATTAAATTTTTTGTTCAAGGGCAATGATGTCTAAAAAATAGGGGAAGGTACATTTTTGTATAGATTTAAAAAGTGGACACTTTACATGCCTAATTAAAAGTAGTCAAATTTTACAATTTCCTCTTCTTTAATTATATGCTCATATTTAATATATATTGGTAAAAATAAAAATAGAATTGCTAGAATTAATATATATTGGTAAAAATAAAAATAGAATTGCTAGAATTCATTCATTACTAAATGAAAGTCAATAATAGGAAAATTATCTTAAATTTAATTTTTCAAAAGCCTTATATTAAACGAACTTTTCCTAATATATATGTGAAAATAGGGGTAATTTGCGCAAATGCACCTAGTGTCTATTTATATATTCTTTGTAATAATATATATATATATATATATATATATGAAAATTCGGCAAGACCCATGTGGTCTCAAGACATCGTAGTTTGTTTCCAAATTCATGGTTAAGAGTTCGTTTCACTCCCTTACAATCCCGTTGCATGTAACACACACAAGAAAATTCATTAGCCAAGACCTATGTGGTCTAAGAGAATCCACATAGGTAGTGTTAAATTAGGTTATTAGTTAATAATTCAAAATATACCTACATTGGCGGGGTTAATGAAGTTGTTAAAAGAACTTGTTTTGTGAGTTGTTAATTTTGTTTTTAACTTTAACAACAATTTTAATATTTTGTTAGAATTTAATATTTTTGAATAATTTTTTTATTTATTTAATAAAGTTTGACTAATAACTTTTGACAATAACGGGGCCCACTTAGACTTGAGTAAATTTTAGTGATTTTGTTTAACACAACCAATTTGACACTTTAATAGTTGTTAAATTTAACTTATATGTGTGACATTTAATAACAATTTAAAATGCACTTTTTGCTTATGTAAATAGTTAAATTTAATAACACCAATGTGGATGCTCCAAGAAATTCTAGTTAGTTCTCAAACCATAATTGAGAGTTCGATTTCCTCCCCTGCATTCTCTTTGTAATATTAAAAAAAAATGAAAATCCATTAGAATCGAACAAAGTCAATTAAATTCTAAAACATATATTAATACTCTCTCCGTCCCATGAAAATCTTCCATTTCAAATTTCACATAGATAAATTAAGAAAGTCTAATTAATATTTTTGGAAAAGCAGAATTTATGAACATTTTTTCTAATATGTCTATTCTTTTAATTGTTATTTTACTTGTTGATATCAATACACATTAAATAGAGGCATATAAGAAAATTTAAGACTAAGTAATAAAAGTGGACTATAATTTGAGACAAACAAAAAAATAAAATTGAGACTATTTTCATGGGACTGAGGGAGTGATAAATTTTTTTTCCTAGCAAGAGGGGGTAATAAATCTATATTTATTAATAAAATGAGAGGTACCGTGATACAGTTTGACCACAATTTTTTCGTCCAAAATGCTTCAAATGGGGGCTTTTTGGTCATTTTGATTGGTTTGTGGTAACAAATGTGGTAACTTTGATGTTTATCCCTTCTACTTTTTGGTTTTTAATTTTTGAATTATCTCACTTCATAATTCTATATTATCATTATAATTCTATGTTTAAGTTATCTTATCTTTATATTTTTAAATCTTCCTTTCATTTCAATGTGAAAACAACAATGATCAAGAGCAGATTTATTCAAAGGTTTGAGAATTGACTATGATATCATCATATCACATGGGTCTTGACGCAGACAAATAAAGTTAATATAATTGATGTTTTTTATGAATTGAATACAAATATCATACAACAAAAATTAAAATAAAATATAACTATTCTTGAAAAAAATAATTATTAATAATTAAGAATTTAAAAAAATAAAATTAAAAAGAAAATAACTACCCCTCTATGTAGTCTCCTCCTTATACGATATCAAGTTTTTAATTTTTTTAGCACATGTGATAATCTAATTTCTCAAATCTTTATAATAAGTTAAATTATTTTAAATTATTCTTCTCGTGCATCACACCGGTGAAAAACTAGATTGGGTTAAGATGATGCCAATAGAAACAAAAATTTATTTTTACTTATTATTTATCATAATTTATTAAAACTAAATATTGATATTTACGTAGATACTTTGATAAGATGTCTAACCGTGAACGCACGGGTGAAAATCTAGTTTTTTAAAATATGACATATTCTATAAAATTTTGTTCAAATCCATAACATCTATACATAATTCACCAAACTTATGATTGACGACACCCTTTAAATCTTTGTACGTTGGAGGTTAAGAATAATTAAAGTCACTCACGGCAAAAGAAAGTTGTTGCTTCACTAAGAGTTAATTTCCTACCTACTAATACGGTATTTCAAACCTAAAGCTTGTGAATTTTAAAGTCACGTGGCATATATCTATGTATACCCCATGAGAGAGAATGTTTTTAACAAAACTTCCTAGAAGGGCTTGAAAGGGACTCCCTACCAAAAATATGTGTTGCTTATACCAAAATGCTTTTCACAATACAAGAAGACATGAAATTAATATTAATATATGGTGGATTTATGACACTTTTAGGAACGAATTTTTCCATCCCAGGTGGATGCACTGATGCACGCCTATGAATTTGAAAATGAACGTTTCGTGCCGGTTCTGGCAGCGGTCGAATAAGGGATGAGAGTGGGGGTTCACAGTTGGTTGGAAGGGAGGGTGGTGTGAGCTGGGATGGGCTTTTTTTCTCCCATAAAAAATAAGTCGATTCTTTTTGTACCTACGTGGCGTGACACACAGACATTGGGCAAAAAATAAGCTCTCCAGGTGATGGTAAAATAAAATTTTTGCATGTGTTAGTACTACGCTCTGTGTGTGTGTTGATTTTTTATTTTTCTTTTTCGAATAATATTCCATATATTGCTTTATGTTTTATCTTCAAATTTTACTAATTTATATATTAATTAATCCACTAAAAGATGAACAATCAGGGTTTAAATTTTGACACTAACAAATTCATGAAAAGCCGCTTTATTATTTTACTAATTTATTATTACTCGTCCGCCCAATCATGATGTTGAGCAAAACAAAATTGGCAATAATATAAATTTAACAATTAAAATAGCACATACAATCTAGAATTGCACGAGAACCACCAATACAAAATCCATGTGTATTGCGTCCTTTGTAAAGACTCTCACAATATTCATTGCAACATAGTCGACCACAGACACTACATGTACCTAGATTAGCCGAGCATATCTTGGTGGTTTCTTCAGAATTGGTTTCATTTACAATTTCTCCTATGACGACTGATAATCTGCTTTGACTCAATAGATGAAGTAGGAAGAGAAGGCAAAAATTCTCGAGAGATGGCCATCACTTCGTGACTTGAAAAAGGAAGATAAGGGCCTTTGAAATTGAGAATGAGAGAGTAAAACGTGGGCATTGTGTGTGTGTTCTATAGATAATAAGAGGATATTGTAAAATTGACCAATTTTTACATGTACTTTTCAAAGGTAGACATATTTAAAACTTTTCCAAAAATGTTGTTTTTAAATTTTTTGGACAAAAATATCCCTAACAAAAGAAGGAAATTACACCACTTAATTTTTTAGCCAAAAACTGAAATTTTACCATTTAATATTTTGATTTTCCTGTCTAGCATGAAAAAATAAAGAGATAATAAAGAGATAAAATTCAATTTTTTAGCTTAGGACCGAAAAATCCCTTAATAATTTTTCACATTTCTCTTTTATTTTGATGTTTATTTAATTTTAATAAAAGAAATAGTAACTAACAATAGGGACCACCTTTTCGCAAGGATTAAAAATTTGTTGAAAAAGTAAATTTTGTGAATCGTGTTCTTAATTGGTCCTTATTTAATGACTAAATTTTTAATTAATAGTCACCAATATAGCATTAAATAATGGTATATTTGTAAAAGAACACAAAATAAACTTTTTAATATAGAAACAAGGGAGAACAAAAAGAGATAATTGGATATAAATAGGACATGAGGTAATGATTATATTGGTTAAAAAAATTTATTAACTTACTTAAAGACTCATTTGATATATGAGACTACCGATGCTATCAATCAAAAATAGTCACATACATTCTATATGTGGCTTTTTTTTTATATTGGTAGTCGGGATTCCTTATGAAGCCCTATATAATATAACTCCATGGAAAAGCCTAGGGTCGGATCCAGGATTTTTTTATCTGTGGGGGCGATTTGTATTGTTATAGTGGCAAATAACATTAAATGAATTGACAAGCGTTTTTTAATATGGAAAACCATAATGAATTTAAAAAACAAAAAAGATAACCATTTCTTATTGACATTTGAAAATAAAATGTGTTACTTATTTTATATTAAGGGGAAAAATGATTGTCAAAAAAAGTGTGTGTATATATAATAAATTTGTGTAATGAGCTATACATATAAATAGAATTACATAGTGAACATTTTTAAAAAGAAAACAAAGTGAGAACAAAAAGAAAACGTTATTTGTAGAATGGGAACCAAGGCTAACACATGAGACTTGGTAAAAAAGAAATAAGTAATAACTTCGCAACTGAACCCAAATACACCTTATAGAAATAACTTTCAACTTAATTGTTACATTTTATTACTGGGGCAAATTTAGGAAATTTAAAGTTCTCCTAACGCGAAACAAACTTTTTAGAGTTAATGTGGGGCGGCCGCCCCCAGTTGCCCCCACCCTAAATTCTCACCCATGCAAAAAGGGATAATTTTGGGGGCGTCCCCAATGTAGAATAGATCGGAAGAGCGTTAGAATTCCATAAAATTCCACCTGTCTTTAATTTAAAATTCTATAGATTTTGTATAAATCCAGTATCCTCAATTTAAACTTTGTTGAATTCTACTAAAATCCGGGATCCCCAGTTTCTCATGGATTCTGGTGGAATTCACTAAATGGTGGAATTCTATAGATTTTAACAGTGGAAATACACTTTCAACTTTTTCTCCAAAATCCGACCTCCTACTCTTGGATTTTCATAGATCTCATGAATTTTTTTTTAAACCTAAACATTTCATGAAAATTTTAATTACAAATTAAGTAAATATTATTATTTTCTTATCACTCTAGTTTTTAGAACATTATTATGTCGCATCCAACTTTTATAAAATAAAGGGTCATTGTTCGATATCTATCCATATCTATCTCTGTGTGTGTACATATATATATATATATATATATATATATATATTTCACATTTTGACATAGACACCCTGTTTCTTTTTAATTGATTTTGTACTGCCAAAGTTTTTAAATA